>JAKSZT010053990.1:6743910-6770577 GCA_026826555.1 Tolypeutes matacus | reverse complement strand
CTAAACAGAAAAGCCAGGACCATGAAACCCCTGGAAGATAATGTAGGGAACTATCGGCAAGACCTTGTAGTAGGTGGTGGTCTCTTAAACCTTACACCCAAACATGAGCAACACAAGGGAAAATAGATAAATGGGACCTCCTCAGAATTAGACACTTCTGCACCTCTAAGGACTTTGTGAAGAGGGTAAAAAGGCAGCCTACACAATGGGGGAAAGTATTTAGAAATCACACATCCTACAAGGGTCTAATATCTGTGATATATAAAGAGATCCTACAACTCAACAATAAAAAGACAAATGGCTGGATTAAAAAATAGGCAAAAGTCCTGAGTAGGCATTTTTCTAAAGAAGAAATACAAATGGCAAAAAAAGATATGAAAAAATGTTCAACATCACTGGCTATTTGGGAAATGCAAATCAAAGCTCATTGAGGTATCATTTCACACCGACTAGAATGGCCACTATTAAAACAGAAAACTACAAGTGTTGGAGAGGATGTGGCAAGATAGGAACACTTCTTCACTGTTAGTGGGAATGTAGAATGGTACAGCCACTGTGGAGGACTGTTTGGTGGCTCCTAAGGAAGTTAGATATAGATCTACCATGTGACCTGCAATACTGCTGCTAGCTCTATACTCAGAAGAACCGAGAGCAGTGAAACAAACAGACACCTGCACACCAATGTTCATAGCGGCATTACTCATGATTGCCAAAAGATGGAAACAACCCAGGTGTCCGTCAACTGATGAACAGGTTAACAAACTAGTATATACACAGGATGGAATATTATGCAGCTGTAAGAAGAAATGAAGTCGTGAAGCATACGACAACATGGATGAACCTGGAGGACAAAAAGACAAATATTGTATGATTTTGCTATTATGAACTAAATATACGAGCAAACTCATGAAGTTAATAGCTAGAATATAAATCACCAGAGAATAGAATGTGGTTAGAGAATGGAAAGCTGAGGTTTTAATCTGTGCAGACTGGTAAAAAGTTGTTTGTAAATATTTGGAAATGAATAGACATGGTGAAGGCACATCATAGGATTTGAAATTAGTAGTGCTAACATATGGATATGATGGTGGTGTGTTGTTTTTTTTCTTTTTTTTTTTGGAGTAATGAAAATGCTCTAATATTGACTGAAGTGATGAATGCACAGCTCGGTGATTACACCAAATGCCACTGATTGGACACTTTAGATAAACTGTATGGTTTATAAACAACAACAACAAAAAAAAAAATAGAGAGGGTTGTGGGAAAAATGCACCAAATGTAAGATATGGACTATTGTTACTAGTCCTACTTTGACATGCTCTTTTATAATCTGTAACAAATGTTTCACAACAATGCAAAGTATTGGTGGTGGGTGATGGATGGAAGCACTGTATCATGTTTTGCATGTTTGTTTTATAAGTTTACAATGTTTACCATACACTTATTGTTTATGTACATTCATGTATAAATCTATACTGCAATAAATAATTTTATGTAAATTATTTCATGTAAATAATTCATGTAAAAGCTTTGATAATGGATAGTCCTGACGGTAGCACATTTTGAATAGAATTAAGAGCACTGAATTATATATTTGACTGTGCTTCAAAGGGGAAATTTTAAGTTCTATATAAGTTACTAGAAAAAACAACAAAACCCACAGTACTGAATACTACGGTGACTCCTGGCGTGCGGCATGGCCTATGCTTGACAGCCCAGTGATAATAACGTTCTTTCTTCATTAACGCAAGCTGTGGGGAGGGATGTATGGGAGCGCTGGGTTTTGTGCCTTATTTTCCTACAGACCTACAGCTTCTCTAAAAAAAAACTTACTACAAAGAAAAAAGGAATGATGCATGCTACAACTTGGATGAACCTTGAAATTATGCTAAGTGAAAGAAACCAGTCCCCAAATTCCACCTATTATATGATTCTATTCACACGAAAGTCCAGAAAAAGGAGATCTACCAAGGCAGAAAGGAGATTGGTGTTTGCTTAGGGCTTAGGGGTGGGAGAGGGGGAGAGGCGGAAAGTGGGGTGATAGGTAAAGGGGGTTTCTTTCTGAGGAGATTAAAATGTTGTGAAATCAACTGTGCTGATGGTTGCACTCATCAGAATATTCTAAAAGCACTGAGTTGTGCATTCTTAAGGGGTGAATTGCATGGTAGATGAGTTATATCTCAATAAAAGCTTTTTAAAGAGTGTATCTGAAGTCTGTTACTGTAAGCGGAGGCATGTGCTCTCAGAGAAATTACTCTGGCTAGCAGGTCAGGTCCCAGGCTACCCACAAACACAGCCGTGCTAACAAGAAGCCAAGCCCTGATGCAAACATCACCCAGGCGGAGCCAGCGGCCCTTAACCATAGCCTAAATCCTTGCTTTTATGGGAAGCGTGAGGTCAGAGGTCAAGAAACTGGGGCTACCCTGCCCAGCCCCGCTCCCCAGGAAGACAGCTGCTAGGACACAGGTGGCTCAGAGTTGCCCCTGGAGCCCTGCCCACCCGGCGGCCCCTCCCGTCTGAGCGGCCCCTGGTGAGGGTCTCCGCCCCGCAGGGGCCCGAAGCAGCTGACCTCTCAAAGGCCACGTTGCGAGTGTCCAGGTGGGTGGAGACGATGGGGGCGGTGAGGCGGCTGGCCACGTGCTCCTCGCTGGGCCGCATGGCCGCCAGCAACGTGTCGGGCTCGTGCAGGGCGAGCCCCAGCGTCTCCGTGCGCACCACCTGCCGGTCGTGGTCCACCTCCATCACCAGGGCCCCCGCGTCTGCCGGCCAGTCGGGGGAGGGAGGGACGGGGCCCAGATCAGAGCCAGGCCCTCGCCAGCCGGGCCGCCTGCTGGCTTCCCTCCACCCCCACCCTCACTTCCCACGGCTGGGAAGCAGCCATGGACCCGGCAAGCCGCTGGAGAAACTGCTGGCTCCGGCATGAGAGGGGCCCACCCCCTCTCCCACCCAGGGGCCCTCCCTCCCAGAAGCACAGGGAGGCCGCGGAACGCACCCTGCCTCTTGAAGATGAAGCTCCTGCGGCCGCGCTGCCAGGTCATGTGCTCAAAGCCCAGGAGGCTGGTGTCCACCCGCAGGCTCTCGCCACGCTTCCACACGCGGTACACGTCGCTCGGGCACATCTTGGACACGAGGGGCACTGCAGGGGGTGCCGAGGTCACTGGGTTTCTTCCCTGGAGCCCACCCCAAGCCTCTGCGAGCTGGGCGACCCCCACTCACCCCAGCTGGTGAACTCCCACTTCATCTCCACGTAGAAGTCAGGGGCCTGTGACAGGTCAGACTGCCCATCAGGGCCCTGGCAGTGGGTGCAGGGCCCTCTCTTGGGGAGTCCAGAGCTGCAGCAGGTCCTGATGCACCGCCATAGCCCAGCTACTCCCTACCCCATTCCCGCCCTGCCCAGGTGGGCCACTTGGAGCTCTGAGAAGGTTTGCCAGTGAGGAGGCTACAAGCACCTGGGGGCCTGGCAGCCCCAGCAGGCCTCGGGAAGGGTGGGGGGCAGTGCTGAGTTGACCCGGATCACCCCCTCCAGGGCCTCTGCATGGACCGGGAGGCCCCGGGCCTCAAGCTCTGCTGGGATGGTGGGTTTTCTGGCTCCAGGGAACTCTTGATGTGGACAAAGCCTTTCCTTCTAAAGGGCGCCATCTCATCCACGTGGGCCTTTCCTATAAGATGCTGGGATGCGGTCAAGGGAGCTGGCGCTGATCGATGGTGGTGGGAAAGCACACTGCACAGCCTGGGTGCTCTTCCAGGGATGACCAGGGTGCCCTCCGTGCAGTCTGGCGCAGCACCCTGCCTTTGCCCCCCACCTCAGTCATTGGCTGCACCTCTGGGCCCTGATGTACCTGGCGGAGTTTGTTGAGCAATTCTGGAATGCCAGCCAGCCGCTGAGTGGCCCGCTGGTAGTCCCGATACTGGAGCACCAGCTGCACCATCTCAGGGTCTCCAGTGCTGACCGCCTCCTGCAGGACTGGGGGGCACCAGGCCATGAGGAGGTCCCCCTGGCTGCCACCCCCACCCAGCTGCCCTGCCGCCAGCCTGGGGGCAGCCGCTCTGCCCTCCCTGTACCTGCCCAGCCCTGGCGGCTCTCTTTGCCCACGTCGGCATTGTGCCGGAGGAGGACTCGCACCGACTCCAGGTTCCCCAGGGACACGGCCAGCTCCAGGGGGGTCCTTCCCCGGGGGTCCTCCTCTTCAATGTCATGCTGGGGGAGAAGGGACACTCAGCACACGGGGTGTGGGCCACCTGCGCTGCACAGCGTTGGGGGTCACTGAAGGAAATAGGGAGGGCAGACAGGCCAGGGAGACGGGTGGCGGGGAAGGGGTGGCGCCCGTGGGAGGGGTGGGGCTGGGGGCCAGCCGGGGCCTGGCACGGCAGAGGTGCTGGGGCGGGATGTCGGGAGTTTGGACCTGTCTGGGGACCAGGGCCGGGGTTCTGGTTCCCACTCTGGGCCGGGGGTGGGCGGTGACGCGAGTTCGGGGGCCTGATGCCTAGTGAGGTGGGTGGGCGAGCAGGGCAAGGCCCGGCCTGGGCGCTCGGGCACGAGGGCCAGGTGATCTGCGCCTCCGATGGGGCCGGGCAGAGGGGGCCGGGATGGAGCCGCGGAGCCGAGCAGGGGCGGGCGGCCCCCGGGACCGGGACCCCGGCTTGGGGGCGGGGGTCCTCCGGGCGCCCTGGCGGGGCCTCACCTGGCGGCTGTGCAGCGCGGCCTCCAGCTCGCGGTGCCGGTTCGCCCAGACGAGCCGGTGCAGCGGGAAGGTGGGGTCCGGCCCGGCCATGCTGGGCCTCAGCGCCGCATCCCGGGCGGGCGGGGGCGGCCCCCTCGCCTGCCCCCCACCCAGCCTGAGCTGCACCCCCCGCGGCCCGGGAGTCTACAGCGGCGGCGGCGCGGGCGGGGCGGGGCTGGGGGCGGGGCCGCGGCCGGCCTGGGCGGAGCATCGGGCCCGCGCGCCCCCGCCCCCGCCGCCATGGCAACCTCCTGCAGGGGGCGCCTCGGGCCCTGCGCAGGTCCCTCCCGCGGGTCCGGAAAGGGAAGGAGGGGCGCGGGGCGGGGCGGCGACGGGCATCCGGGACGTGCGCCCGCGGCCTGGGCCCCCAGTTCCCGCGGGCGCCGACCTCCCGACCTGGCCCGTGGGTGCGGGAGGTGAGAGGTGCAGGCTCCCCCCGCACCCCGAGCAGAGCCCCGGGCCGAGCTCGGCGCTGGGCGACCAGCAGAGGCCCCAGGGCTGGGCCCAGAGAAGCGGGGAGCAGGGCCGGGCCGAGCCACGGCGACGCAGGTGCACGGCGGCCTGGCCCCCCGCGGGCGGCTCTTTTGCAGAGGTTGCACTTTGCTGCCGGCGTCAGGAGAGGAAGGAGGTTTCGAAATCAGGGCCAGCCCCCCCACCCCCTCGGGAACCAGGGTGCAGCCGCGGTCCGCCTAGTTCCGGGTTGTCCCAGGTTGTTGGGCCGGCCTGAGGGCTCTGGCCCTGGTCCTGCGGAGCGGGAGGCAGCAGTTAGGCAGAAGCTTGACCAAGGCTGACCCTCTGGTCTGTTCCCCTATATGTAAAGGGACTAAATGACCAGACAGTACCATCTAGAAGGGCCAGCTAGTTCAGAGGTGCTCGGACTACGGCCTGAGGCCACCTCCTGCCAAGGATGCCCTCTTTGCTGAGGCCTCTGGTTGCCAGAGGCCTGCCCTCCCCTTGGAGGTCAGGTGGCCCCTGTGCCGTATGGGTTCACTTCGCCACCCCCCACACCCCCCCACACCCCCGATTATCACTCCTGTCACGTCCTGAGGTCTGTAGCAGTCCAATGGGCTCAATGTCCAGAACTTTAAAACCAGACCTCACCAGCCACCTGTGCTGCAGCCCTCTCGCCTCCACCTTCCTTAAAAGGGGTGTCCCTCTCTCCCCAGCCCTATTCAAACCCCACTCTAACAGGCCTTTCTCAGGACCACCCTCTCCTGACTGCTGCAGTACTGGATGACTCCTTGCAGCCCGTGATACTGGGACATTGCCTTCTCAGCCCTTTTCCAGGGCCCCCTCTCCCACTGGTCTGCGAGCTGTTGGTTCCCACCCTACCAAGCCACCACCAGGCCCAGGACATCTCTGGCAGCTGTCCCATGCTATCCCACTCAGCCACCTCCGTCCTCTTCCCCTCATACCAGCTCTGCTGGCTGTCCTGCCTCTGCAAACAGTCACGCAGACCTCCCCATCTCCAGCTCTGGCCCTGAGCCAGCTTGGACCCCCATCTCCCTCTCCCCCCTCCCTGAGTCCTGCCCACCTGGCCTCTCTGTCCCTCCACCACCACTATCTCATGGCAACATGTCCCTGGACATGCAGCCTGCACGCGTAGCCCGGTTAGGGGCTGGCTCTCATCACCCCAGCCCCCGTTCCGAGCCTTCCAGGATCACTGAGGGCCTGTGGAATAAAGCCCAGGCTCCAGGCCCACAAGGGCTTCATCCTGCCATCACCAGCCAGGCACCAGGCTCTGCTAAGCTCACCCTGGCATTCAGGGCCTTCTGGGCCCCCTTCCCTGGGGGCTCCTGCCACCTTGAGTCACTCAGGACTGCCTGGGCCTCCCTTCAGGCACCACCTCCCCACCCCGATGCTTGGGGCCCAGCTCAAGATGCCACTTCCCCCAGAACTCCCTGAAATACATGCCCACAGGACCCAGCCCCCAGCCTCCTCCACCTGCCCCATCCTCAGCCAGGAGCACCTTAGCCTTGCCGGGCAGGGATTCTCTGACACCTGCTGAGTCACCCATGGGGGCCTGCAGGGCAGGGATAGTGACCTCTGGGTAGGTGAGGGTCGGCTGCTGGGGTACCCCTCAGACCTTGGGGACCCCACCTGGGGCCGCACAGTGAGAGCAAGGGGGAGGCAAAGCGAGGGAGGGCCCAGGGGCAGCTATGTGGCTTAGAGGCCCCTGGGGTACCGGGGGTCAGGGCACACTTCCTGGCAGGCAAGCAGTGCTCAGGGAGGCTGAGAGGGTCCCAGTGAGTCCCAGGTGTGACAAGTGCTGGCACTTCCTGCCTACCTGGGAAGTGGCCAGAAGACGCCCTCCCCTTCCCAGGAGAAGGTGGACAACAGGGACCTGCTTTCCCGGCTGCTGGCCACCAAGACCTTCTCCATCAGACCCCTCCCCACAGAGGAGAAACAAGTGACAGAATCTGACACAACCAGGGAATCAGGCACCATTTTTTATAAAAACGCATAGTTTCATTTTCCACTCTTTAAAATCACATTCAAAAATCGGCAAAGAAACGCACTGGGGAGTGAGAAGAAGGGAGGGGGAGGGCGCGCCAACCCAGCCCCGGGGGGAGAACGCGACACCACGCACGGGGGCGCGACTGGCACGAGGGGGCATGCGGCGAGGGGGCGCCCTGAGGGCAGTGGCACTGACAGGGCAGGCTGGGGCCTGGCAGCCTGGGGGGGTCACTGATGAGGCGGGGTAGCTGCTGCCCCCTGCCGCCCCAAGCCAGCCCCCTGTGGTCCTGGGGGGGGGGCCTGGGGACCAGACCAGGCCAGTTTGGCACAATCTGCCATCACCCTTCTAGGGCTCCTGCACAGGGCCTCAGGGCAGGAGGGGTGGAAGTGGTGATGGGGAGGGGGGCTCTTGGCAGAGCCCCACAGTGTCCAAGGAAGGCGGGAATGGGGGCAGCCAGGTACACAGGGGCTTTTTCTGAACCAGGGCCCAGAAGCCCAAGTCACTGGGAAGCTGCAGGGGCTGGGGAGACTCAGACCTTTTCCTCTCCCTTCCAGCCAGATGCTGGGCGGTGCCCTCCAAGAGCTCGGGGGCAGCGGAGGGCACTCTGGGAAGGGCCACGGTGGGAAGATTCAAGTCGTATCCCTGTTCTGTGCCCTCCCCTGGGATGGGGCCACGGGCCGCCCCGCCGAGCCGGGGGCACGGAGCTCAGCCCTCAGAGGCTGGGGTGGCCCGACTCCCATGGCATCGTCACCAGGGAAGGGGCAGGAGGGCTGCCAGGGGCCACTGCTCTCCCCTCCCCAGGGAGACACCCGGAAGCCAGCGGCCCCTGGGGGTCAGGGCTGGGGGTGGCTGGGCAGGGGCTGGGAGGGTGGCAGCAGGAGCTGAGGCAAGCGGGCCCCTCCCTGGGGGCTGGGGCCACAGGGAATCACAATAATTACAAAATAAAACCTTTTCCGCTTTGCGGGAAAACAAATAATAAAAATTCGACAAAATAAATTAGAGGTTTATAAAAGGCGGGCGGGCGGGCCAGTCAGAGGCCGTTGGCGCTGCCGCGCTGGACCAGCGGCACCTTGCTCAGCTCCACCACGGGTGAGCGCGGCTTGTTCTTCATCTTGGGCACCCGCTGCACCAGCTGCTGTGCCTCGCGGTAGGCGTCCCGCAACTCCTTCTTCCACTGCACCAGCTCGGGGTCGCTCTGCCGCACCCCATGCGCAGGAGCCGTCAGAGGCGACTGTGGCCACGCAGCCCACCGCGCCCCGCGACCTCCCTTCCCAGCCCTGGGGCCCCACTCACGTCACACTGCAGGACAAACTGCTTCCCGCCGCGGATCTTGAGCAGGAGGCACTTGCGCTCTTTGATCTGCGTCTCCTCCACCGACTGGATCTCCTCCATGGTCAGCAGGCTCTGCTGCAGGGCCGCGGGGGCGTGAGGGCGCAGGCCCAGGGTGCCGGCCCCCCGGCCCCACTCCCGCCCGCCGCAGCTTACCGGGGCCTCGCCCTCGCCCCGCCACTCCAGCCGGTTGGGAAACAGGTAGAAGTAGCGCCGCTGCCACTGCGTCAGGAAGGGGTTGCCCATCTTGGCCATGTAGCCGTGCATGATGCAGTCCTTGCCCGAGGCGTAGTCTGCCGGGCGAGGAGAGGTCTGAGGCCAGGCCCCGGGCTGGGCTCCCTCCTGGGCCCTGGGCTGGCCCCGAAACCTGCGCCTGCTCCTCCCCTGAGCGGGCCGGGGCCCGGCGCCCAGGGCACCTCACCGTCCTCGTGGCCCAGCTGCTTGTTCTTGGCTTTCTTGCGCGCCTCCAGCCGGTCCGTCTCGGCGTTGATGGTGTCAAAGACGGTCTCTGCCACCTCCTGCTGCCACCGCTCCGAGATGGTGAGGGGGAAGTTGCGGTAGAGCTCCTGGTCGCTGTCCAGCAACTTCACCCCGACGGACGAGGCACGGACAGACACACAGGAAGGTCAGGACACCTGTCACCACAGGCCTGCCTGGAGCCCAGCCCAGGGCCCCAGGACAGGGACGGTCGGGCCCAGCCGCCGCCCCCAGGGTCATCCAGGGCAGAGCAGCCTGAGGCTCAGTGAGCCGGCAGGGCTGGCACAGGGTCCGGGGGGCTGAGGGGGCTGCGGACCCGACCTGGACTGGGGCTTGGGGCTCAGGTGTGAGCGGTCAGGCGGAGCCCGCTACCTTAATTCCTTTTGTGTCCTCCTCATCAAAGGAGCCAATGTCAAAGGCATCTGCCGCGTTCACCTCCCCTCGCGGGGGGATCAGTGGGGGAGGGTACTGCAGCAGAGCAGGGGTTGGGATTAGCATGGGGAGGGGCTTCCAGGGGTCCCCCCGACCCTGGCCCCCGGCCATGTTACCTTCTGCAGGAATACCATCTGCCAGTCCAGGCTGCGGAAGAAGGGGCTCTCCTTCACCTCCTGGGCCCTGGGGGGGAATGGTCATGGGCTCGGCACCCCGTCTTGGCCAGGTCGGGGCCATGGGGCCATGTGGCCCAAGTTTAAATCATGGTTTAGCCGCCTGGTTGTGCAACCTTGCCCAAGGCCCTTAACGCTGAGCCTGTTTTCTCACCTCTGGGTGGGGTGAGGAGCAGTTCCCACATCACAGGGTTGTATGAGTTTTACTACTCGTAAAAATCAAGGTCTCGGGCACCTGCCTGGCATCTCACACCTGAGCCCTGAGCCCAGGCCTGGCTCGGGTCCACAGCTCCTTCTGCCCCATAGACTCTTTGAAACTTGCAAAGCTGCCATCAACATCACTGTCCTCATCGTCCTTGTCACGGGCCCTCCAGAAGCCTAGCAGCTCTACCCCCAGGCAGCTGTCGCACTCTGGCAACACTGGACAGTGCTGTCCGTGTCCTCACCTGTGCGCTCGTCAAAAGAGGCTGGGACTTAGCCCTTGGCCTCAAGGGGGTCCGGTGGAGGCCCACACAGGCCGGCTCAGCCGCCCATGGGAGAAGCCCAGTCCCCGCAGCACCCCGTGGCACTGGGTCCTGGCACTCACCCTCGGCCCAGGCAGCCCAGCCTCCGGTTGACGTCTCTCTGCAGCAAGCCCTCCAGTAGGAAGCGCAGCTCGGGGGAGAAGGAGTCAGGCAGCTCCACGGCCTGCGGGGAAGAGGAGTGGGCAGCCGGCCAGGGCAGGAGCAGGGGCAGGGCCCCCGGCCCTCAGCTTCCTAGCAACTTCCTAGTCATGCTCTGACTACATAGGGAGGGGGAGTTTGGGGGCAGGGGTTCTCAGTGCCACGGAGGTCATGGTGGGCATCAGCGGCCCCACAACTGGGCTGCTGAGTGGAGAACCAAGAGCCCGTGACCCAGACCCCAGTGTGGCCCCCCGGGGGACCCTACGCTCACCATCGTCAACGTCATGCGGTCGATCTCGTGCTTGTCTTTGGTCTTGTGCTGCCGGAAGGGGCTGTGCCTGGGCAACAGAGGTCAGAGGACAGGAAGGGGGAAACTGAGGCAGGCAGTGACTGATCTTTGCCCAAAGCCAGGGACAGTGCCACCCCTACCACTCGGGCAGCTGTGGGGCCGCCTCCCTGAGCTTCCTGCCTGGCCTGGGGAAGCGCCTCTGTCCCGTCTGCCCGGCCCCACTCACCCCCGGAGCAGCTTGAAAAGCATGCAGCCCAGGGAGAACCAGTCGGCGCTGCTGTCGTAGGCCACGCCCTTCTGCAGGACCTCTGGGGCCATGTACCCGTGTGTGCCCCTGCGGGGATAAGGCAGGTAAGCAGGTGTGGGAGGGTGCGGGAGGGAGGTGGGGTCCCTGGGGCGGGGGCGGCACTCACACGCTGGCATGTGGCTTCTTCTTGGAGAAGTCACAGGCCAGGCCCAGGTCTGAGATCCGCACATGGCCGTGCTCATCCAGCAGGATGTTGGCGGGCTGTGGAGGAAGCCCCGTGAACGTGGCCGCTGCCGCCCGGACAGATGCCAGCCAGGTCGCTACCTGCCTTCCAGAGCCTGGTGGGCGCCCAAGGGCACGGGCCCTGGATTGGGGAGCCATTCCTCTTTCCCCCAATCACAACCTGAGCCCCAGAATGGCTCAGGCTGGGAAGGAGAGGGTGAAAAGGGAGGAGTTGGGGGCAGGACTCCTGGGAACAGCTCTCCTCTGGGCCTGGTGGGCCAGGTGTGCCCTGAGGGGGCGGCAGAGGGGCGCAGGGGCGGTCGAGGGCCTGCGGGGGCGGGGGGCCCCACCTTCAGGTCCCGGTAGACCACGAAGCGGCTGTGCATGTGCTCCAAGCCCAGGATGATCTCGGCCGCGTAGAAGCGCATGTCCGCCTCGGAGAAGACCCCGTGCTGGGACAGGTGGTAGTGCAGGTCCCCACCTGAGGGAGGCAGCCCGGTGGTGGCTCAGCTCCTGGCCCGGCCCCCACCCCACCCAGGCCCCGGGCCGGGGAGACTTACCGTTCATGAGGTCGAGGATGAAGCTGAGCTTGTCGGGCGTGTGGAAGGCATAGGACATGCAGACGATGAACGGGCAGTCCTAGGGGGAGGGCGTGGGTTCAGCAGAGGCGGCCCGGGGCCCCGAAGCTCGGAGGCCCCCGGCCCACCCAGCTCACCCCGGTGCTGACGAGGGAGAGCATGATGCGCTCGTTCAGGGCCAGGGTCTCCCCCTGCTTCATCTTGATGCGCTTCTTGTCCAGACACTTCATGGCGTACCTGCCGGAGGGGGGGCTGCCGATCAGAGCCCCAGAGCGGCCTCTGGGGGCCCGTGAGCATGGCTCTTGCGGGGGAGAAGCAGACACCAGCACAAGTGTGAGAAACAAACCAGAGGCACAGAGGGTGGAGGGAGCGCAGGCCGGTCGGGGGGCTGCCGGGAGGGGCAGCAGCGAGAGCAGAGCCAGGCGGGGAGGGGAAGGGGCCGGGGACCCGGAGAGCAAGTGCGTCACCAGCCTGCACGCCTGGCTCCCAGGGCCGCCCCAGGGTCCCGACCCGCACTGAGCCCCTGGAAGCCCTTCCCGTGGGATGCTCCAGCCTTCAGGGGCCTCCAGGGGCCCCTCCCCTCCCTGGGACACCCCCCAGGGTCAGGTGGGCAGGGCACTCACATCTTGCCCGTGTCGGCCTTCCGGCACCCGTAGACCTCACCGAAGCCCCCACGCCCGATGATACGGTGCACGCTGAAGTCGTTCATGGTTAGCTGCGGGGGTGGGCCACCGGGGTCACTGCAGGCTGCTGGGGCCCAGCCCACCCCAGCCAGGGTCCCCACACCCACCTTTCCTGGACAGCGCCTCGGGCCGGAGCATCCCCCTACCAGGATCCAGGCCCCCTCCCCCACAGCCATAACCCCCCCGAGGTCCAAAGGACAGACCCCCTGACCTCCCGGCCCTGGTCAGCCCACGGGGCTCCTTTCCAGGGAAAAGCGCAGCGCGGTGCTCGGCGATCCACACCCGCCCCAACGCACTCACGTGGATGTTGAGCTCCACATTCTTCCACTGGCAAAAACGGGTGAATTTATCGCTATAAAGAGAAGAACCCCGGCCCGGTGGAGCCTCACCAGCTGGAAAGAGCCACGTGGGCGCCAGGCACCCCCCACTGCCATTCCCTGAGCCCCTGTCTGGGTAGGTGTGGAAGCACCACAGGCCTCAGTTTCCCCTTCTGGGATTGCCTTGGGAACACTGTGCATGGGTGCTGCCCACCCAGAATGCCAGCCAGGCCAGGCTCAGGCCTCTGCCACCTGTTCTAGCTCCTGCCAAGATCAGAGAAGCTGGAGAGGAGGCGGCCCAGGCTAAGAAGGCTCTCCCCATCCTGCTTGCACACCTCCAGCAACACACAGCTCACCCCGTGAAGCCCCCTGCTCCGTAGCTGGGTAGCTCTGGGCCTGGCTGTTCCTGACATCGGGTGAAATCTACCTGCAAGTCCACCCGCCCCGCCACCCCCACCATGACCCCCATGCTCCTTGGCCTGTACGGGCCCAGCAAGGCGTTGGCCAGTCCACGGGAGGGAAAGATGCCCAGGTAGTCCTGGGACGGGCTGAAGGGCGGGCACTGAGAGGGGAAGGCAGGCCTGTGGAGATGCACGTGACTGGGACCTGTCTCAGGGGCCGCCTGCTCTGGCCTACAGCAGCCTGGCATCTCTCCTCCGAGCAGCCTCTTCCTGCCCCTGCCTCTCCACACTGTCCCAGCTCTCACCTCTCAATGAATTTCTGGAACACATCCCCTCGGAGGTTCTGACAAATCTCTTCGATGTAGGGCTAAGGGAGAAAGCTGCACGTTGGTGGCAGAGCCCCTTGGGGCCGAGGCTGCCCAGGCCCCCAGTGCCGTGGCTGGGCCCCACCCCCAGCTCCTTGACCTGGGGCTGCCCGCGGGAATGAGGGGAGGCTGGGGCAGGGCTGGGAGGCCGTGGGGGCGAGCCCGGCACACACCTGGAAGAGATCCGGAGGCACCTGCTTCTTTGCCAGGTGGCCCTGGACATGCTCTGTGGCGCTTTTTGAGAAGGGCTGGGGGGCAGAGGCGGCCATGAATTCTCAGCAGGACCTCACTCCCCTTCCCAGCCCGAGTCACAGTGGCCAGCCCGTGGGCCTGAGGACACCTGGCCAGGGGACACTCACGTGCGAACAGGCCAGCAGCTCCTTCATGATGTATGAGTCGAAGATCTCCCGGCTGCCGACCCAGCGCTCCTCCTCCGTCTCCAGCTTCTCATATTTCTTGATCTAGATGACAAGATTCCCAGTGTGGTCCAGGGCCCAGCATGCACTGGGGCGTATGCAGCCCCAACCTCCTCCCCTCTCTCCTGCCCAGCCCCTGCCAGCCGCCCAGCGCTGGGGTCGCGCTTCACCTCCTCGTAGAACTCCACCAAGGGTTTGGCCTCCTCCAGGTGGTTCAGGCAGAAATCCCTGAAGAGCAGGTACCCTGAAAGCAACCGGTGTGGGTCAGGCAGAACCACACCCCTGGGGGACACCCCGTCCTCCAGGTGTGGGCCAGGAGCTCCCTGGGTGGCACCGGCCAAGGAGGCAGCTTCGAAGGCAGTGCATACTTGAAGGTTCTCAGACTGGGAGATGGGGCCTCTGCGCCTCTGCCCTCTCCTGGGATCTAACGCCTCAGGCGGTGGCTGGATGGTGACTGACGCCCCGTGAAGCAGAGGGGCCAGCTCAGGCTTTGGCACCCAGGTCGGCGGCCTGGGCCCTGGCTTACCCCGTGAGGCCCCCCAGCACCTGGGCAGGCTTCGAGGTGGAGTGAAATTATGTCTGGGGAGCTCCTGAGTGCCCCCTGCCCCCCTCCCAACCTCAGCTCCTGCGCCAGGTCAGTTGCAGCCCAGGAGAGGAAGGTGTGGACGGCAAGGCAGGCCTCCAAGGGAGTGCGAGGCCCGCTCTCTGGACCTCGGTCCCTCCCTCTGTTAGCTGGCCGATTCTCACAGCAGCCCTGAGAAACGCAGACCAGAGGGTGGGCCCAGTTGGGGAAACTGAGGCTCGAGGAGGCATGTCAGGGAGGCAGTATGTGGCCCAGGCACAACTAGAGCTCAAGGCCCCTCTGCCCACTGCAGGTCGCTGAGATAGATGGGACCAGGCAGGCGGGGGACTAGAGCCAGGGGTACTGGAGGTGCTGGGCAGCTGGGGGCAGGGAGGGCAGAGGCGGGCAGTGTGGGGGCCCACAGGAGAGCCCAGGCCAGGCCAGGCCTCACTCCTTCTGGGCAGGGGGCCTGAAGCTGGGGGGTAAAGTAGAGTCAAAGGCTGGCCCCTGCTCTCCCCTCGGGCCACCAGCCCACCAGGCTGACCTGGCTCACGCTCAGGGACTGCGATGCAGGGGGCGGTGCCTGGTGCCCACAATGCCCTCCACTGCCTGGGCACCTCTGCCAGGGCCCATGGCCGCCATTTCTGGTAAGAGGGGCCTGGCCTGTCACTGCAGGGGCCTTGAGTAACAGGTGCACGGGGCTCCACAGTGAACAGAGCCTTCTCCCCGACACTGCCTCGCCTGACCCTCCAGTGGTCCCTGGGTTTGTGAGTCTCCTTTCCCAGGTAAGGACACCCTCAGGCGCAGGGAGGTGAAGTGACTTGCCTAAGGTCACACAGCGCAGGCGGGAGATGCAAACTGCGCACTTCCCGCCCTGACGCGCTGGCTCCCCAGGGTGACCTCCAACCCAAAAATCTCCCCGCAGCCATGGAACTGTGATCCTGTTCTCCGGAAGGCCAAATCTGAGCCCTGTGGGCTGGAGCCCACCGAACCCTGCCCTGCAGCCCAGTCTGTGGGTGGTGTGGACTGTGCGACACTAAGGCAGCAGGCATCAGTGGGAGGACGCGGGCAGGCCGGGCAGGTTGCTGGCGGGCAGCGGGGGTGGGCGGCGGGCCAACCCCAGCTCCGGGCCGGCTCTACAGGAAGAGGCGGGCCCCTTCCTGTCAGTTCTACCAACGGCCCAGAGCAGCTGTGGCCTGGGCCAAGGGGAAGCTGCAACTCTCAAAAACAAAAACCCCAAAGGAGGAACTTCCCTGGAGGGCCTGGAGACCGCTGGCGCCCACACCGCCTCCACAGGGCTTACGGGGTCCCCTGGGCTGGTGGCCAGGAGCTATTAGACACGATGGGTCACAGCCTGGAGCAGCCCCTGCTACCACCCAGGGGGGTTTGCTGGCTTCCATGGGTGCAGGGGTCAAACCTGCTGGATCAGGTGCACATGGCTCAGGTGGCGGGGGCGGTCACGTCACCCTGGGGTCCTCTTGCCCCCACACCCTGGCCAGGGCGGCCGTGGCGGGAAACCTACAAGCCAGCAGAGCTACCTCCAGACTCACCCAGCTTCTGCGAGAAGATCTTCTCAAAGGTCACCTCGGCCCGGTCTTCCAGGTACTTCTGCATGACGCTGCGTATGCTGTGCGACAGGGAGGAGGCGCAGGTGACCAGGTGCCCTGGAGCCCGTCAGAGCTGCAGGCTCGAATCCACAGCGAAAGGCTGGAGGGCACCTCCAGGGAGGAGGCCGCCCCCCATCCCACCCACTGCTCACTGACTCATCTTGACCCACCAAGGACCCCAAAGGTGAGGGGTGCAGCAGGCAGCCTCCTGCTCAGGAGCCTAGAAGTTTGGTCCCAGTGCTGCCATGTGCCGGCTCTGGGGACTTGGCCAAATCTCAAAAGCCAGGCCTCTTCCATCACCCAGTGAACAGATGAACAAACTGTGGCATCTCCAGACAATGGAATATTATTCAGCCACGAAAAGAAAAGGAGCTCTGAGCCACCTATAACATGGATGAACCTTGTAAATATGCTGAGGGCAAGAAGCCAGGCACAAACGGCCACGCATTGCATGATTCCATTTACATCAAATGTCCAGGACAGGGGAAGGGGATGTGGCTCCTGCCTACCACATGGGAGGTCCATGGTTCGGTTCCTGGTGCCTCCTAGGGAGGACAGTGACCTGGTGTGATGGGCAGGCGTGGCAAGCTGACACAACAAGATGACGCAAGAAGAGACACAAGAAGAAAACATAATGAGAGGCACAACAAAAGCAGGGGATGGAGGTTCCTGGTAAGACGAGCAAGACAGCGAACTGATGCGACAAGTAGGCATGGCAAGCTGGCACAGCAAGATAGCACAGCAAGAGACACAAGAAGAAAAAGCATGAGAGACACAAGAAAGCAGGGAGCAGAGGTGGCTCAAGCAATTAGGCGCCTCCCTCCCACATCAGAGATCCCGGGTTCGGTTCCCATTGCCTCCGAAAGAAACAGGGAAGACAAACAGACACAGCAAGTGCAAACAACAAGAGGGTGGGGAGAAAAAAAAAAAAAATCTTAAAAAAAAAAAGTATCCAGAACAGGCAAATCCAGAGGTAGAAAAGTAGACTACCTGGAGGACATTATGTTGAGCGAAGCAAGTCAGACACATAAAGGACAAATACTATGTGATTGTGTTACTAGGCACCAAATATATCGTGTAACATATTGTAGATTAAATTAAAAAAAAAATTATATATATCCACTAAAATAAATAAATAAATACGTGTTCATCAATTGTAAAAAAAAAAGTAGACTAGTGGCTACCAGGGGCTGGGGGTGGGAGGAGGACGAGGATGGGAAGGGACAGCTTAATGGGAACGGAGTTTATTTTTGAGATGATGGAAATGTTCTAGAATTAGATAGTAGTGATGGTGGCACAACATAGTGATATACTAAAACACACTGAATTGTACACTTTAAAATGATGAATTTTGTGTTGTATGAGTTATATCTCAACAAACAAACAAATAAAAAATGGTATCATTAAAAAAAACAAGGGAAGCAGATGTAGCTCAAGTGGTTGAGCACCTGCTTCCCATGTACAAGGTCCTGGGTTCAATTCCTGGTTCCTCCTAAAAAAAGAAAAAAAAAGGCCAAGCCTCAGTTTCTCAGTTTCTGTATCTCTGATGCCTGGATTAAAAATGTGCCCCCCTCTGCCGTTATACCAAATGCCACTGATTGTGCACTTAGATGGATTGCATGGTTTATGAATATGTTTCAATAAAATTTATTATAATAATAAAAAAAATAATGCCCCTGCCTCTCTGGGAGGTTGGGAGGCCCACAAGGGAGAGGCTCACGCTTTATGACATGGAAGCCCCAAGTCCACGCTCCCGCCCCCCCAGCACACACGGTCGGGAGAGCCATGCTGGGGTTGGCTCCAGGCCTGAGACCCCCACCTGGCCAGGCTTCCTGTCACCACAGCCAGCAGGGGACACGCCTGGCCCTTGCCGGCTGGGGCAAAGACCAAGGACACTCCTGGTGCCCTCACTGACTGCAGCTGGTGAGGTTCATGACCTCCCTGGCAGAGTCAGGGTCTGGATCTGGAGGTCAGGGCACCCTCTGCACGGCCCCGGCTCTCCGCACCCCTGCCCTCGCCTCTTGGAGCTCGGCCCGGGACCTGCCGCCCGCTCGCCGGAACACATCTCCCACATGCCAGGTGCTGGACGCCATGCAAATCCCACCCTGCCCTCCAAGCAGCCCTCCCAGGGCACTGTGGCTAAGCCCACGATATTAGACACGTGTGAAGGGCCACGAGTGGGCCCATCGTTGGTGCGAGGAGACCTGGGAGGAGCCACAGTCTTCTGGGTAGCCAGGAGAGGTTCTGCGGAGGAGGCGGAACATTCCTAAAGGACAACCTGATGTCAACAGGTGTGGGGACATGGGGAGCAGCAGGGGATCCGGCTTGGCCAGGGACGAGCAAGAGGCCCAACTGGCAGGGAGGAGGGCTCGGTAAAGGGCCCGCGGGCAGGAAGGTGACAAGGGAGGCAGGGCCTGGGGTGCTGGTGGTCACAGCCACGGTTAAGGAGGGCCCGGGTAGGCAGCAGCTGGGAAGCTGGGTGCAGGGTGGTATGAGGACAGAGCCCACGGGAGGGACCCGGGGTGGGGGCGCACAGCAGGTTGAGGCTGCGCTCAGCCGGGAAGGAGGGGAAGCAGCAGGCTGGGGCAGGCGGCGTGGACGGAAAGGAGAAGAACGGCGAAAGCCAGCGGGAAGGGGAGCACCGCAGGGTCTTCAGGAGCCCAAGGACGGCGGCGCCGCGGTCGGGGGCGTCTGAGGAGGAAGGGCTCCCCTGGGCCTCAAGCTGGGAGGTGGATCTCTGCCCTCTTCCGCTCAGCACTTCCCTTCTGAGAAGGTCTGAGAGGAATCGAGGGCCCTGGCTCGCCTTGGAGCCCCCGCAGGAAGGGCTGCGCCAGATAGCAGGAGAGCAGGACCCTCTCTCCCTGCCAGAGACGCGGCCTGTGCTGGGGGGTGGCATGACCTCCTCGGGGTGCTGTTTCCAACCGGAAGCAGGGTGGCTGATGACAAGGACAGCCCTTGGCAAGCCCTGTGTTTCCAGCCTGCGACTCCAGCACAGACCCGGCCTGGCTCGCCAAAGCGGGGCCCTCGGCCCAGGCTGCCTCAGGGACGGGTCCTCTGGGAAGGCGGGGACGTGTCCTCTACGTGGGCACCCCTCCCCGCATCTACCAGCTGCGCATCGAGGACACGCTGCCCCAGCACCGTGGGGCCCAGGGACAGACGCCAGGCCTGTCTCTGCACCCGGCAGCTCTTCACAGGGAGTGTCACCCACGACAGGAACCTGGCAACATCTGCCCGCCTGGGACACGGGCCCCGGCCCAGGACCTGCAGCCTAGATGCCACCAGGCAGGGTGTGCTCAGCTCGACGGCCAAGAACCCCACGGGGGACAGCGCAGGACCTTCCTGTTCAGGGTGGGGGCTGGGCAGGCGCGGCAGGCCCCGGCCTCCAAGGGAGCCCAGGCTCCGCAGGGTCCCGCCGGCAGGCCAGGGAGATGGGCAGCGGGGAGTCTGGCGTCCAGACTGCAAAGGGGACCCCCCCTTGCTGGCCCTCAGTATACCATCTCCATGCCCCCGTCTCAGGTCTCCACGAACGGTGATCCACGGAAGGGGGTGAGGGAAAGCAATAAAGGGGAAAAAACACCACAGAGTGTCAACCTCCCAAGCAGGTGGGTGGCCTAACATAGAGACAGGTCAATGCAGACGACAGGCAAAGAGGCTCTGGCCTGTCAGGTGGGAGCCCCAACCAGCAGCTGCGCATGGCCCTGGAATATTCGCAGGGAAACTCTCCTGAGCCCCCGACTCCCTGGGTATTGGCAAGACTGCGCCAGCTCGAAGGCTGGGCGATGGGACTGCCACCAGGGGCCGGAGCAGCGCCTCCCACATGACTCAGTGGCCCAAGGGGACATGTTCCCAAACACCCTCTAGGAGATCCTGCCTAGGAAAGCCAGGGGAAGCGCTCCCTTTCAGGGGGAGGGGGAAGGCTGTGCCTGCGAGCAGGGTCCCCTTCTCTACTGGGCAGGCTCTGTTGTCACTCAGGCCCAGGTAACAGCAGGAGGCGGGACCCCCGGGCTCAGAGGTGGTCTCACACCAGGCCCTGCCCCTGTCCTCAAAGCCCTGGGTGGCCACAGTACTCTGCCCAGCCCATAGCACTTAAATTTCTTTCTTAAAAAGAAAAATATGTTCTTTAAATAAAATAAACAGCCCCCTCTCAGGAAAAAAAACAAAAAACCCCACAAGGTTAGGCCTGAGCACTGTCCTTGCAGGGGCAGCGTCAGGGTTTCCTGTCTGTCCCCTCGGGCTGGTGGCCTAGGGAGCTGGCAGGTGAGAAGCACGCAGGAGGAAGCTCCCACCGGGAGGCAAGTACGGACTGGCACGGGAGAGGGTGGCGTCCTGCTGGGCCAGACCGCCATGGTCTCCAGCCCCTTCTCCCTGATACTGGTAGAGTCAGGAGTGGCAAAGAGCCCAGAGCCACTTCCCACCCCAGCCCAGGGTCAACAACCCCACTCTCCAGGAGGATGTGTCTCCAAAGATCAACCCCAAAGTTTTAAGAGAACCAAATGCCAGAATATTCCCAGGCAGAAGGACCCTGAGGCCCCCAATCCCTCTGGAAAGGACTTCAGAACCTCCTCTGTCCTGGCAGTGGGGCAGGCCACCCAGGCTTGGGTCCCAACTGGACTCGGCTCACTTCCCTCCCTTGAGGCCAGGCCAAGCGACAAACTTTAAATGTCCAGTTTCCTCATTTGTAAAATGAGGATGTCAATAAATGCTGAATTACCACAACTGCCAAGGCCGTTTAAAAAGCCTGAAAGGACACACACAAAAGGGAAACTCTCCTAAGATGCCAGTCTTGCTGTGACGGCCATCAGCTCCCGTCCCGCCTCCTGGAGGAAGCTCTCCTGCCTGGGACCCCACAGCTTGCTAACAGCTGCCCCACTCCTTCTAGAATGTAGCTGCGTGCTAACGGGCTCGTTCAGGTCTCTGCTCCCTACTTGCCATGTCCTCCGAGCGTGGGGCCTGAGCAGGGCTGGGCCCTCGAGGACTCGCTGAGCCAAGCTAAGTGGCTGCAGTGCCACGCTGCCCCCAGAGCGGCCCCCCGTGGGTAGAGCTCAGCACCTGCCCTGCTGCAGCATCGAGAGCACCTTGGCAGAGAGGTGCCGAGTGCCAGGGAGCCCACCTGGCCACGGGGAGCACACTCCCGCCTTTAGCCCAGCCGGGCACCTGTGGGGAGAGATGCTTCCTCCCTCCCAGCCTAGCGTGCAGCTGAGGCACCGAAGGCTGGGGTGATAGGACAGGAGGCAGGGAGGGGTGAGCACTGAAGGGGAGAACTTCCGGAACCTTCCAGCACCACATAGTTCAGAGGAAAAGCAAAGTTCCACACTCTGTGGTGCAGGGGTCTGGCGTGTGGTCTGGCCCTCACAGGGGGCTCCTGCTAAGGGACAGAGCACGTAGCTTCTGTGAACTGGAAGGCACCTCAGGGGTCAGAAGGCCAATGCTCATTTTGATGATGAAAAAATCAGGGCTCAGGGTCTCACCGTGATGGTGAGAAATGGTCTTCCACCAGCACAGGGGCTGAGGGCACTCTGGCCCTGCCCTCAACCTCTGTGGAAAAGCTGGGCGCAGGGGTCTCGGAGGGTCCTGGACTCATGCCCAGCTTTGCCCTGGCAGCCTGCCCTGGCCTCCCCGCCAAAACCCTGCGAGGGGCTGCAGGAAGCAGAAAGCACCCTCTGGACCCGGGAGCCCGTCAGGCAGGGAGGCAGCTCCTGCCACACCCGGGTGGGCCAGGGGCTGTGGTTCCTGTGCCCCTTGTGTGACAGTGAAGCCACTAGGTACCAGGACAGTGAAAGCTAGCACGGAGGCTGCCAGCCTGGTAGTCGGAGATGACAGCTAAGGAGCCAGCGGAGGAGAGCCTCTGCCTGCAGCTGCAGCGCTCCTCTGTGGCATTTCCAGGAAACCTGGCACTGAGGTGGCAGGGCAAGAGGAAGTCCCCTGGGGCCTCTTATTAATATTTCTCAATGACTCGTCCTGGGACCAACAATGTCCTCAGATCTCAAGGATGGGCCACAGACCGAACAGGAAAGACCGACCCAAATCGCCAACTCCAGAGCAAGCCTTGGGCAGGAGAGGAAAGGACCCCGGCCCTCACAGCTGCCACGAAATAGGGCCCTTCCTCGGACACCCAGGGAGAGGCCCTTCAGCAGCTGTGTCACGTCTAGGCTTCACCAATATGAGCCCCCCACCCTGTGACTGACTGCCCACACGGAAACCACATCTGGCCGTCACGGCAGAAAGCACCAAGAGCAAACTTCTAGAACTCCCTGCCCTGCAGTTCCCAGGAGGCAGCCCCCCGACAGTGTCCAGAGGCAAATAACTGCTGCTCAGAGCATCTCCCCTTCCAGGAAGAAAGCTACTGACACCAGAAAACTCACTCCCAAAGCCCGCTGTTCTGCCACAGCTCTACCCTTCGCCCTTGGCAGTAAGCGGGAGGCCCACAAGAGATGCTATTGTTTTAGGAAACAGCCTAAATTTTCAGTGTCTCTTGTTTGAAACAGCCTAGCAGTACCTTGAGCGTGACTCGTTTGACGGGCAGAGGGAACGGAACCCTCCCGGGCCAGGGGCAGGGAGCGCGGTGGGGGGGGGACCCCTGGGAGAAAGGGCAGGTGGGGGGGGGCGGCGGGTTCCTCGGCTCCTGCTGCTGGTTCGGAGGCAGGAGCATAACGCGGGAGCGCCGGCTCCCAGGGCTCCAGCCCTCTGCCGAGCAGACGTGGGCCGCCGCCGCCGCCGCCAGTGCGCCTTCACCCGACGTCACTGGGAATTTACTACCAGGAATTGATCGTGCATTAATGGGACGCGTTACTCCCGGGCTGCCGGAGCCCAGATTCCCAGCGCACCGCTCACGCTCCTTTCAGATCCACCTACTCGGGGGGCCCAGCGGGCGCGTGAGCAGCTTCGTGGCAAATGTCCGAAGCCTCCTCGGCTAGGAGAGCAGATGGGAAAAGACATCCCAGAGACCCATTCCTGGGGAACGGCAGAGGCTTCAAAGGCCGAAAAGATAACCTTGCTTTCAGCATGGAGGGGGGAGCCGCTGCTGGAGCGGGAAGTTCTGGGCAACGGATAAAGACTGCAGACAGAGGGGCTTCTGCTGCTGCTGGAGACGCGGAGGGAGAAGGAAGGGAGAGAACCTGCCCCTGCGCCCCTAGCCCTGCCCCAAATCAGGGACAGGAAGTCCTGGATGCAGAGAGTTAACAGGAAAGGGAAAAAGCCTCTGAGGAAGAGAGGCAGGGTCTGGGGAGCCGGGAAAGCAGAGAAGGGCAGGAAGGAGGAAGTACATGGTGGGGGAGGAACCAGGAAACAGCCAAGAAAATGGGAGGCTGCAAGAGGCATCCAGTGCGACAATCTGCTGCTGGGGCTGCCACGGTCACAGGGGAGGGGACAGGGGCATCTCCTGGGACTGCCCCAGGCAGGGCTCCCCAGACAGGAGCCTAGAGATTAATTATGTGAGGCCTCCGGGGCCACATTAAGCAAATGGTGATAATTACGGGGCTGCTGCTGGGAAAGGGAAAGAGCAGCTCGTTCGCAGCGGGGAGGCCTAGGACCAGGGACCCTGGGCGCTGACGGGGCGTCAGCATGAACGGGCAGCCTAGCATTTCGCAGAGGTGGAAACTGAGGCAAGACCAAGAGGATAAACGGGTGGCCCAAGCCCGTGAGCTGGTGCTGCAAGGGGATTAGATGCCAGGTCCCCTGACTTCCAGCAACACAAGGAGAAATGTCTGTGTCCTCCTCAGGTTCTAGAGGGTGACAGAAGGGGAGGACGCTGTGCCAACTCAAAGTGGCACCAGGCCTACCAGGTCCCATCCCCCAGCCCTGGGGGGTCAGAGAGGTGATGCCAGCCTCAGCACCTGGCCAAGCCACAGTGCCGGCACCGGCCACCAGGAGGCTGCCGGGATGGATCACCCCAAGGCGGGAACCAGTCCGGCTGGCACCTTGTCCTGGAGACAGACCACGGTCTCTCCCTCAACTCTGACTTTGCAAGTGTGGGGAAAACAGACCCCTGGGTGGGGCAGAGCCAAGGCAGTGCACGGCCTCCTCCTGGCACTAGCTCTGCCAGGGCGGCTCAGCTCGAGGCCCCAACCAACGGGAATGGGGCTGGGGCCTGTGAACCATACAGCACACAGCCAGGACTGTCCAGCCACCTCCAGGTCACCGCCCCAGTCCCACAGCTCTCCAGACAAGGGGTGCCAGCCGGCACATTCCACAAAATGTGGACGGAGGTGAGAGCAGAGGCATCCAGGGGGTGGGCGGAGAGGACGAGGCAAAGCAGGGAAAGAACACTGGCCTGGGAGTCTAGGGACCCAGGTCAAAATCCAGCTCTGAGCCTCCCCTCTCTGAGCCTCAGTTTCTCCCACCATTCAATGGGGAGAACACCACCTGTTGTGCTGCTGGGTGTCCCAGGGCAAGGCAGGCCCCTCCCTGGGCTTTGGGACATCCCACATCACGGCTGTGGGGGGTCTGCCCACCGCCATGCTGCCAGATGGTGACCCTACACTCGAGCCCATGCCACCCTGCTCTTGGTCTCCTGCCATTGCCCTAAAACCCACCGCCTGCCTCTTTCCCACGCAGGAGATGACACAATCTCCTGACGTTTCCTGAGCGACTAGTCCATGCAAGGCATGCTCTGGCCAACTTCACAGATTGTTTTTTGGATCAACTGAGATGACAGGTGTCAAAATAAATAATAAGCGAGTATAATTTCCATCGTTATTTCTATCACCGCCATCACTACCATGGCGGCAAAGGAGGCAGGAAAAGAGGAAGGTCTTGTTTCGCAGGGTTCTAACACCTGCACAGCCGAGCCAAGGCGGGGCCCCTCCAGGAGCAATGCATTCTGGGGAGAGATTACCCAAACACACAGAGTTCCAGAAAAGGCCCCACCTCACACTTTGCAGAACTCCAGCCTGCAGGAGGGTCTTGGGCTGCGGCCACCGAGAAGTCAGTGTGAGCCCTGGAGGTTGCTGCCCCCAGCCCTCCGTTTCCTCCCTCTTGGCTTTGTCATTTCTGTACTCATTTTTGCTCTAACTCTCTCTGCTTCCCGGACAGCCCCCAGCTGACAGTCAGTCCTGGTTCCTGTTTTGAGAAATCTGATTGCAAATGTCTTAGCAAAAAAAAAAAAAAAAGTGTGGCGATGACCCTAACGGCCTTTCCAAAATGCACACCAATTTTCCTCTCCCAGGCTCGGCGTCCAGTCAATCTGAAACCCGCTGTTAGTGGCATCTGCAAGGCACCTCCTGCAGCTCCGGGCCGGGCTGAGCCAGCTGCCACCCTGCCTCGAAGCTTCAGGACACCGCAGAGTCACAGCCCTTATTTCACACCATCCACATTTCACAGATGAGAAAACTGAGGCCCAGAGACGGGAAGGGACTTCCCGAAAGTCACGTGATGAGACCATGGCCGTTAGGAGACGCCGGGGTGGGGACAGCAGAGGCCGACCCTAGTGCACGGATGTTGGAGTCGTGGGACCTGCCTTGCCCCCCAACACAAGGACTGGTGGGGGGTGTGCACAGCTCTTGCAAAAGCAGAGTGTCCAGGCACAGGCTGAGGCCAGGGTAGTGGTGGAATGTAAGACTAGAAGCCGGAAGCCATGATGGGATGGCCCGACTCCACCCTGTGTGACACTGGGCAGGTGTCCTACCCACCCCGTGGGCTGCTGTGGGAATACAGGGAAAATCCTCTGTAAGCAGGGCAAGGCACAGCTACCACTCGCATCCTGTACACTTCTGCACCTACACCCCGAACAGGCTTCAACTATGATACTAGGCGCGATGACATGAGCTGTCTTACGAAGGGTGGCATCGTGGCCCAGCTGCTGCTGCAGGGGCGCTGGCATGGCCCCTAGTAAATGGCACCCACAGGGGCACGGCATACGGGGGGGTGTGCCAGGTAGCGGCACACCTGAGCACAGCCCACCTGGACAGAGCACACGCCACCCCGTGTCCCCCGCCCACGGCACTCTCAAACCCAGACCCAAGACAGTGATCCCAACACCAGGATAAGGGAAGGGTCCTGGGGGGGGGGGGCCACGCTGAGACTTGCTGTCCCCCTCCAACTTCACTCAAGAATAGACTGGGATGGTGGGGCACCCCCAGCGGAGGTGGGGTGCTGGGAGTAGGGGCAGCAAAAGGATGGGTGCTGTCAGGCCAGGTAAATGGTGGCAGGCAGCGGAGAGGGGACCCCGCGGGGCCCAAGGGCTGCTCGCAGTCGGATGAGGGGGCGCCATGGGCCCTGGGGTCGGGGGAGAGGCCAGGAGTGAGGGGCTGACAGACCGCGGGGCGGGCAGAGCGGGGCGGCGGGGGAAGTGAGAGGGTCTGGGAGACAGTGGGGCCGAGATGCCCTGGAGGTGGGGCGCTCCGGGCTCCGGCGCACGGGGCCGGGGTCTAGGGGGCCGGAGCTGGGGCCAAGGCGGGCCGGGCTGGGCTGCTGGGCCCGGGGCGGAAGAGGCTCGGGAGGTGGGGCAGGGGGCCGGGGCCGCGGGCCCGGGGGCCGGCGGGCCTCACCTGGGCTCGGGCAGCACGATCTTCTTGCTGGCGCGCGCGGCCGGCGTGGCCTTGCTCTTCTCCATGGCCATCAGGTAGCTCACGTCGGCCAGCACCGCCTCCAGGTCCGCCATCTTGGCGGCGGCGGCGGCTGCTGCTCCCGCCGCTGCCGCTGCCGCTGCCGCTGCCGCTCGCTCGGCGCGCTCGGCCCGGCCCGGCCGCCGCTCCGCTCGGCCTCGGGGGCCGCCGCCGCCCGCCTGGCCCC
>JAKSZT010053990.1:6628227-6743510 GCA_026826555.1 Tolypeutes matacus | reverse complement strand
GGGCCCGGGCCGGCTTCGGGACCCCGCCCCACACCTGGATCGGAAGCGGACCCTAGACCTGGAGCACGAGCCCGGATCCCAGCTCCGGACCTCGGATCCCACCATCGGACCACAGCCTTGAGCCCAGGCCTGTATCATAAGGAGGCCCCCGGACTGACCAAGGCTCCAGACTCAGACTTCCCTCCCAGTCCCCGACTAGAGCCCCAACTTCCTGACCCTGGCCACTGTCCACGACCCGAACCCAGACTCCAAACAGGACCCTGACCCAGGCCTGGACAGTGACCTCAGATCATAACCCTGGGTCCCTGACTCCACAGCCCGATCATGACACTGACCTGGAACAGACTTTGGACCTTAACCTCAACACTGCTCACAACCCGAGACCCAGACCACTGCTGTGACTTGGAGTCAGGGCCCAGACCTGGACTTGGACCTCAACCCCAGACCCAACACCTGGAGCCCTCGACACAGCCTGGGTGCAGGACCCTTACCAGGTCACCAGGACCAAGCTCCTGGGACCTGACAGCCACCCCCAGACTCAGGACTTTCTCCATTCCCCACCCCGCTTGCTCCAGACCCAACGCTGGCCGCAGGACTCCCACTCAGGCTCAAGGACCCTGCACCCAACCCAACCCCCGCCCACCCTGGACCCAGGCACACTTGGCTCAGCTTCCTTCCCTGCACCCCCTCCCACCCAGAGGCTGCTGTTCATTCAGGATGATTCCACAGCCTGGGAGGGCACATGGTTCTCATGCTACCTGGCAGAGGAAACCCACCCTGCTGAGAGCCCACCCAGGCCAGTGGGTTAAATAGGAGTGTCTCACTCTCGCGGCAGCACAGCCACGCACTCCCAGCTCAGCGTTCCCCTCTCGGGGTCTCCTCCCCACTCCCCATGGTGACAGGCTCCCCTCCCAGCCCTGGGCATGGGGGGGTTCAATCCTCATGGCAGCTGGTGAGCCAGCCACCTGGAAGGATCTGTTTGCAAAGCCGGGACCCCATTCCTGGGCACTTCTGAGGGAAGGAGGAAGCCTCTGTGGGTCTCAGAGCAGCCCCAGCAGAGCTAGAGTCTGAGCACGTTAGAGAGGCAAGTGCCACTTCTCAGTGGGTGGCATCACTGTGCCCTCAGATACATACCCAGGCCAACCCCCAGGCATCTTCCTGACTCCTCCTTTTCATCCTCCCTGCTTTAATTTATCACCACACCATCCGGGGCTGGCCTCCTGAGAGTCTTCTTGAGCCAGTCCTCTTCTTGGGGATCGCTGCCCTGGTGCCAGAAATGCCTGTCCCCAGTCTAGATCTACCAGTCCGGTCACTGCCTACGAGGCACGGTGAAGCTGCTCTCCAGGCCCTTTTGGAGAGTGGGGACCCACTTTGCCCGAAGCAGGTCAGGTTAACATGCTTCTTAGCCTGCAAGTCAAGGCTTGGCTGGCTAGGCCCTGCCCTCCTCTCCTGCTCCTTTTGCTACCATCCTCTGCACCTGGGGTCCCCCACCAGTCCACCAATCAGTTTTCACCTCCCTGCCCTGTGCTCAGAAGCCCTTCTGTGTGCCTTCTTCCCCTGGCGAACTCCTGCTTAGCCTTTAAGACCCACCTCTTCCAGGCAGCCTTCCCTGACACCCTTATCCCAATTGTGTACAGCTCTGATTCTGCACTTACCACCAATTACACCGTTTCCTTGGTTTGAAAACACCGTGGGGCTTTATGAAATGTTTGCATCATCGGAAAGCACATCCTGATGTAGGAAATGCTGAAGCATGAAAGCATCAAGGTAACTCCTTTTTTTTTTTTCCTTCTGTAATTGATGCTCTTGTTCAGGGCCTGACACAGAAAAGACTCAATCAATATTTGATGAATGAATGAGCCCAAGGTAACACATGGATTGGGAGACACAACAGGGCCAGAGGCGCTCGAGGATGCTACAACAGGAGGCCTCTAACCCTTCCCCCACCCCAGACTCTTTTCTGGGCAGCCCCTATTGAAAACATTCTGCTTGATGAACTTGTCAGACCAGCTCCTGCCTGTGGGTTTGGGGAATTTGCCAGCCATCCTGCTTCGGGAGCTGGCGCTGCCTGTCCCCCTCCCACCCGCAGCCAGACCCGCACCCCTGGCCAGGCCTGAAGCCTCCTTGATTCCTGGGACCCAGAAAAGGGGGAGAAGTTGGTGCGAATCCCTAGCCGGTTGTGGGGCGGTGGGGGGCGGGAGCCTAGTTTGGTGGGGGGTGCTGCCCTCTGGCGGTTCTGGGTAGATCGACTGGTAAACTTGCCTTAGCCAGCAGGCTCCAGGCATTCCTTCTCCCAACAAATCTTTGTCCGGTGCCCAGCCAGGGCCAGGCTGTGTGTGGGATGCTGGGAGTGCCAAGAGGAGTGGACCACCATCTCTGCCCAGCTGGCAGGCCCGGGCACGCATCACTACTTGGCATCCCCACCGCTGACTAATAGGTTTTGCGAACGGAACGCATCCCACACTGAGCTCTCATTCCCGCCACACAGCCCCTGCCCGGCCTGCTCCTCTCCCGCCTCCCCATCTCTGTCATGGCTCCTTCGTTCTCCAAAAACCTAGAAGTTGGCCTTAATATAGTTCTCTTCCCTCACCCACCCCCACCCCCACGTACATACACACTGTCATCCAGTCTGTCCTGTTGACTACCTGGTGTATCTGTCTCCGGAATAGACCCCGAATCCTTTCACTGTTCCCTGCTAAAGCCAGGTCCAAGTCCCCATCACCTGTCACCTGGATGCCCACACCAGCCCCTCACGGTCTCCCTGCCTCTCTTCTAGCCGCCCTGACCACTGTCCCCCCAGCAAGCAGTTAGAACTGTTACAGACATAAACCAAACACCCTTCCTCCAAAGGCTGCACCTGCACCTAGGGTCAAGCCACCTTCCTTCCTGCAGCCTGGGAGCCCTGAACCCTCAGGCTCCTGCCCACTGCTGTAACTCAGCCACTTCCAAGCTTCCCCTTGTTTCTCCGCCTTCCTTGTATTCCCTCTTTCTCTAGGACAAGCCAAGTTCATTTCCATACCTCTGGGGCCTGGAATGCCCCCCACTCCCCCACCCCTCCCCCTTTCTGGTGGGCTCCTGCTCACTCTGCCATCTCATCAGCTGAAAGGTTTCCTGATCAGAGAGCTCTCCCTTGGTGTCCCCGCTTGTCATGGTCACCACTGCATTCCTCACATCCAGCATAGCACTTGGCACAAAGGACCACAAAGAGAAAGAAGACTCCTAACCATATACAATTTCATACTCATTGTTCATGGATTCTGTATTCACAAATTCACCTACTTGCTAAAGTGTGCTTGTAACCCTGGATCCATATTCACAGTGCTTTTGCGGTCATGTGCAGACACGTGCAGAGCAGCGAAAAATTTGAGTTGTCCAACTCACAGGTTTCCAGCTGAGGTTAAACGAGGTGACACACTGCCTTCTCGTTTCAGCTCTCAGACTGTAAACAAGTGCTCTTTTTGTGATCTATTTAGTGCCACATGTTTTGCATTTTAATGTTTTTTGTTGGTGATTTCGCTGTTGAAAATGACCCCCCAGCGTAGTGCTGAAGTGCTGTCTAGCATTCCTAAGCACAAGAAGACTCTGATGTCCCTTACAGAGAAAACGAGTATGTTAAGCTTCATTCAGGTGTGAGTTATCGTGGTGTCGGCCTTGAGTTCAATGTAAATGAACCATCTATATCAATATATTTAAATGTGTCTTTAAACAGAAACACACATAAAACAAGGCTAGGTATTGATGAGTTGATGGAAAAGCTGTGACCAGAGGCTGGCAGGAACCTCACCCTGTATTTCCCTTAAGGGTAAAAGTTCATTATTCGTGGCAACTACTGTGAATAACAAGAATAATGACTGCAAATAATGGGATTCTACTACACCTCCAATTAACCTGGCAGGAGTTAAAATGCAAGGAGGTGGAGGCACTCAGGAAGAGGGTCAGCTCACTGGCAGGCCAGACGAGGGCTTGCACATGACCAGCGTCTGCGTGTGCAGGTGAGTGAACGTGGGGCGTGGAGGTCACTGCCAGTTCTCTCCTGCCCCGGCCTTGCCTCTCTGTCTTGGGCCCCAGCTTTGAAGATCACAGAATCTTCCCTGGCCTCACCAGGGATGCGCTGGGTAGATTTGGAGAAATTCCTGCCTAACCCTAACAGCCACCCCTCATTCATTCGTCATTCTTTGGACAATACTTGTTGAACGTCTACTATGTGCCAGACAACCCAACTTGGCATTGGAGAACCAACAGAAAGAGCCAGACAGTGAACTTTTGGACAAACTATACATAACAATAATAACCGTGGGCATCTACTGGGTTCTCAATGTGTCTGAGAGCCTGGACGTTTAATAAGCTGGAAACATTCCTATGGGACAAGTGACAAGTTATTATAAAAGCAGGAGCCTCCCTGGGTGGGGAAGTGAGAGCAGCCTCTGAGGAGGGCGTTTTTGCTAGAACCAGAAGGCTGCAAGGGAAGCGCCCGTGTCGGCTGCACGCGGAACACCAAGTGCGGAGGGAGGCCCTGAGAGAGAGGGGAAGGGCCCCGGTGATCCGGGAGGCCTTCAGCCGCCGCTCGGCCCGCAAGCGCCAGCCCGCGGCCTCGCAGCAGCGCCCCTCCCTGGAGCCTTCGGGAAGGCCGCGCAGCCCAGCACTGCCCCGGCCCCGCCCCCGTCTCGGGCCCCGCCTCCACCTCGGCAGCGCCCCGCCTCCCGGCGCCTGCGCGGAGCCGTCCCAACGCGCATGCGCCCCGGCGCCCCCGGTCAGCCTGCCCCGGAGCCCGGCGTGTGCCCCGCGCGCTTGTCCCTCACGCCCCTAACCCAGCTGTGTGAGTGACCGAGTCCCGGTCTCATAGCCCCGCCGGGCCCGCGCTCTGGCCGCTCTGGTGGCGGCGGGGAGCGGGAGGAACGACCTGGGGTCGGATCCCAGTGTCCCCGCTGGGGTTCCGGGCAAGCGCCTGGGAACGTGGCCTTTCTCTGCACAAGGGGCGCAGCGGGCCAGATCTCCCTGGATTGTTTTGAGGGTTAGCCGAGCTGAGGTGTGTGAAGTGCTGGGCCGGGGGAGAGCCCCGCTGGGTGCTACCTGTCCAGTATGGAGGGCCTCTCCCCCTTGGGGTCCTCCATGGCCTCCGCCTTTCTTTTTCCCGTCTTTCTCTCCCTCCCGTATTCTGCCTTGTCTCTGCTTGAGTCTTATTTTCTCTCTGACCCTCTCTCACGGTCTCTTTCTGTTTCTGTCCCTCTGCCTTGCCATCCTGAGTAGCCTCATGACACACTCGGTGGGGCAGGGCAGGGCAGTGGAACCTTCCTCCTCCCCTGTGCTTCTCTGTAGTTGGTGGGTGACGCAGAGGGTGCAGCCAGGGCCTTTCAGACCTCCCCGCCTCGGGCTGTTTCCTGTCTGCGTGTGGGTGTGGTCACTGAGCTTTCCTTCCTGGTCTGGGCTCTGAGTGCAGCCTGGAAAGGTGGTGGGAGGATGGGTGTCCCCAGGCAGCAGGTGCCAGGCCTGCCCTGCTGCTGGGCAGCCTACCATGCTTTCGGCTTGGCACGGAGCCAGCCCTTGGGGAACTGGAAACTCCAGCCACATCATTTGCAGGGCCCAGTGCACAGTGAAAATGTGGGGCCCCTTATTCAAAGAGTAAGAATTTCAAGATGGCAACTGCTCTCTTCTATTAGGAAAAAAAAACTGTAAGGTGTATGTAGGCCGCTTAATCACTGAATATCTTTACCTATAGTCTGCCCTTTAATACATTAGTCCTTAATAATCTACCTATTTAAAGGGCCCCTGTTTGAACTCTCATGCTTTGAAGACCCACCCATTCTTCCAGAAGATAGCATTGAAAGTGCCGCATTTCATTTCTTTGTGATCTCTGTCAGTGGCATGCTGGAATTATTTTAGTTAAGTCATTTTAGACATAACATTTATCATCACTGTGGATCCAGTTGTTAGGTTATCAGTTCAGTTTTCAGTACTTTGAAGAAATAAATTTTGAGGAGATATAGAAGGAAAGGAATACATTTTATAAAATGTTACAATGAGGCTCATGACTGACTTTTTACTAGTAGGAGTTTTAAGTATACTGTTAAAAATTTGTATTGGACAGTTAAGGGAATTACCAGACAGTGGGAGAAACTGAGCTTCCCAAGCAAGGATTTCAGTGTAGATTTTGTCTTTATCAAATGAACCTAAAGGAGCAAGTTCCAGTGGAATGCCTTTTTCCCCATCTGGTTGTTGCTGTTTGTACTCCTTTGTTGAGCCTACACCTTCATCAGCTTTTTAGCAGGTATGTGTTGAACCCATGGATACTGACAACTGATTTGTCTCTTCAATTTCCATGACTAAATCTACTGCCTCATCTTGATTTATAAGCAAAACCTGGAAAGCCTACAAAAATAAGTGTTTTGTAGTTTTTCTAGGAATAAAACAAAAAAGATTGCTGTTATTTTTGGTGAAGAAAATCAATTTTGTACAGTTTATTTCAATCTAAATAAAATGTGAATTTTGTTTTTTAAAAAAAGGTGGCAACCGCAGAGCATTAAGTGAAACTCAACAGCAGAGCATTAAACTGAGCGCAGGGCACTGTGACTGCACAGCTCGTGGGGTTGGTCACGTCCCCTCCCCCACACCATTCAGCCACCTTTCCTTATATGCAGTAAATGTCCTCAAGCCCCACTCCGGGCTCAGGACAGCCCCAACCTCAGGGAGCTGGAAGGGCCATGCGGGAGGCCCCCAGCCTGGAATGCTCAGCCGGGCACAGGCAGCTGGCGTGAAGGAGTAAGCCCTGGAGTCACAGGCCTAGCCTCCATTTATTTCCCACCTCTGCCAGTGACCCTCGGACAGTCGTTTCACCTCTATGAGCCTTGGCTTTGACAGCTATGAAATGAAGACATCTATCTTGCTGGGACGGGGGTATGAGCATGAAATGGGGTCGTGTGAATGCAGAGGCTGGGTGGCAGAAAGAATGCAGACCCTGGAGCCAGAGTCTCTGGGTTTATTAGCTAAGTCACTCTGGGAAAATTGTTTAATTTGCCCAGTGACAGGGTGGTAATAGCAGGGTTGTAATGAGGATTAAATGAGTTTCTACATGTTAAACACATAGGAAGGCCTATCAGGTGTCAGTGGTTCCTATCTTGTTGCCTACGAGACGTACAGAATGCCCAGGCTGATCTATTCCTGTTGGAGGGGCAACGGGAAAGGCTTCTGCAGGAAGAGGTGTTTGGAGGAGGGCTAGATGTTCACAGGCTGCATTGGGGGCGATGCAGCTAAACACAGCAAGCCTGGGGACCAGACAGGTGTCCTGTTCAAGGCCTCTTAGATAGAAGCACCTACTACATGCCAATCGTGGTGCTCCCTATTTTACAGACGCAAGTGCCAGGATGAGCTTACTCTTTGAGTTTAGACATGACCCCAGAAGGTTACTGAAGAATTGTGTGTGCCCTAGGAAGGTTAATTCATAGCTGAACATAGGTTACATCAAAAGGGAGAGACCATTGACAGGTTAAAAAAAGAGGCTTGCAGCATTGGCACAAGAAAGGAGAAAGACATATAGGTAGTAGAAGAGGTGAATCTGGAGAACTGAGATCGACCTCTGGGTATCTGGGTTGCTGAGAACACTCACTCGGCAGTTTCTTGGGCATCTATTATGTACCAAGTAGCTGCTAGGGATGAGATGGTGAGCAACACAGAACAATCTTTGTTCTTGAGTTTCCAGGCAGTTGGGGAGACTGACTTTAAGGGAATAGTAGGGTAACAGGTTAACATATGATCCAGTCCTGAGCAGGGCAGGTGGATTCCCAGAGGAAGTGACCTGTAAACTGAGGAAGGTGGGCCAGGCCAAGGGAAGCACATGTGCCAAGCCCCGGAGATGGGTGGAATTGAAAAGTTAGCTCTGGGTAGAGTAGTGGGAGGGGGCAAATGGTGACTGATGAAGCAGGGCCACATGCCAGAGCACATTTAGGTTTTATTCTGAGATGAATGCACTGAAAGGTTTTAAGCAGGAAAGAGTAGTTAACTGTAATTTTTTTAAAGATTTATTTTTAATTATTTCTGCCCCTCCCCCCCCATCATTGTGCTGTCTGCTCTTTTTGTCTTTTTTTTAGGAGGCTCTGGGAACTGAACCCAGGAACCCTCATCTGGTAGGAGAGCGCCCAGCAGCTTGAGCCACAGCCACTTCCCAACTGTATCTTTTAAGAACTGTGTTCTGGCTGCCAATAAGGACAGCAGTTTGGACGGGAGGCTGAAAGGCCACTAGGGGCTGTTGCTGTAGCCCAGGTTCTAGACAGTGGTGGCTTGGGCTAGGGTGGCGGGGATGAGGTTACTGAGCAGCAGATGGGTTTCTGAGATATTTAGGAGGCAAAAGTGGCACTCATACTTCCTTCTAGTAACATCCAAACATGGCCACGTCCATAGCCAGCCTCAAGAAACCAACACTAAATCAGTCCATTGCCCAAGACACCATCCTTTTCTAGAATGTGCAGCAGAACCAGAGATAATCTTTAGTTAGTTTTGGGGATGGGATGGACAGGAGTTTGGACTAACTGGGAAACCCACCCCCTCCCCAGGCCTACTCAAGATCTTCCAGGTGGGACTTCAGACCTCCAGAGACAGCTGTGAGCAGGGTGAAGCAGTCCTCTGGCAGCATCAATGGGACATGTGTAAAGATTGGACACCTGGCTGGATACAGGCTTGTACTTGACATGCAAGAGAATGCAGGTGAGGAAAATGCTGACAGGTGCCAGTTTGGCCCTCAACCTGCTCAGTGACCTTGAGTGACCTATTTTGCAGCTTTAGTGGATGGCAGCTGGCCTTGGCTTGTGGCTCTCCTGGGATGGACACGGCAGTAGAGATGGATGATTCAAAATCCGCAGGCCCATTCTCAGGGGTCCTTTCCAGCTCTATGACTTGGCAGGACTGTTCCAAACAATACCCTTTTTTGGGGTGGTGGGGTGTGTTAATGCATGTGCATGCACATGTGTGCAGGGGGTGGCCCTGGTAGTTCAGGTCATCTCTGACTTTCACTAGCCATCCATTAAAAATGTTGATGTAGATTTTGTTGTGTTTCTAAAAGTGCTGCTTTTTAAATTAAAAGAGATAAGGAAAGAAGTTAGCACAGTCCCAGCAGTTCCATTTCTTGTGCTCAAAGGGGCGAGACACGCAACTCCAGGCCGTTGCCACTTAGCACAAGTCTGCAGTACCTCTTGACTCGCTCGCTAACTTGAGCACACACACACCAAGGCAGAAAAGGTTTTGTTTTGTTTTTGTTTTTAAAAGTCTTTATTTAAAAAAACAAAACAAAACAAAACAAAAAAAAACAAATTAAAATATTTCCCATTAGAGGCTATTTTTTTTTTGTCTTTTAAAAATTTTATTACACAAATATCTCCCGTTCCCACGTGTCAGAAGAAGGATGTCCTTGCTCTTTCTAAAACCAATAGTGGATAACTTTTAGAAAACAAAACAAAGTCCAACTAGCTTCCCTCCTTCCCTGGCCCCAAATAACCCCAATGTGTCAACTGAGATAGCATCAGACTTATCCCCTTAATTGTTACATTTAATTTAAAATTTCTTAGCACAACAGTGGAGATTGACTCTAAATCAGCAACAAAAAATAGATATTTACAGTTATTTCTCCGAAAAACAAAAAACACAACCAAACCCTTTAAACATAGTGACTTTAGGAGTTTTATTTATGGAGCAGTTATTTTTTTAATCACCAAGTGATTTTATATTATATATATATAAATTTTCTTCCTTTCCTTTGTGGTTTTTCGCCCCGGTGCTTGGAAAGATGGAGGCAGGGTGTCTGGTCCTGCGGTCTGAAGAGGGCAGGCTCTCCTGGCAAAGCCGTATCTAAGAGCAGATTGCAGGAAATGCGATGGACTCCCAGGGCTCCTCTGTCTCCAGAGACACTTCTTTCCTCCACCTGGACCTACCCTCACCTCTAAAAACCATTTTCCCCTCACAGTTCCAAAGAAAAGTAAAGCCCAGCAGGGGCATCGGTCCATCTGCTGCCTCCCCTGGGCTCCCTTTTCTGCTGACGGATTTACGTGCACAGTAAAAATGCTTGTTTTTCCAAACCCCAAACAAAATCAAAACCCAAAACAAACTATCAGCTTGGAAATTTCTGTGGATGAAATGTCCCAAAGTCAGAGGCACTCTCCCGGCACAATCCCTGCTCTGAAGGGGTCTCTCCACCTCCCCTTTTATAAAAAGACAAAAAACAGAACCAAAACAAAAAAAAAACAAAAACAAAAAAACAAACAAACAAAAAACATAAGTAATCTTTTCAGTATTTTCCACAGGAGCAACCAAGAAAGGCAGGAAGCTTCCAATTATAGATCACTGACAATAGTATTAATAAGGTTTTTGCTCAATACCCAGGGTTCTTTACAGAGAAGTTCCCCTAACTGAGGCACTCTGGAATAAGTCACTGGCATTTCCTCAAAGTTTCAGTCCCAGATTGCTGGGGCCTGGAGACCAGTGGAAGGGGGCAGAGGGTCAAGGGAGCAGACTGCTGTTTTTAAGGTGCAGCCAAGGCAATCAGCAGATTGGAAGAAATGCACAATGCCACCCTAACCAAGACCCACTTTTCTCTTAAGAGGCCAGTTAACGCCAGGGTCAAAGCTGGGCTAGGTGGCAAAGGGGGACCCCTCTGCCTCTATTGCTTTGGAAGTGGCAAGGGTGCAGTTGGCGTCTCTCCTCTGAGCTGGCTCACAATTCAGACCGACCCCTGATGCCTGGGCTCCATCCCCTCCCCCAGCAGGGCTTCAGGGAAGAGGAAAGCCTGAGACAGGACTACAGGAAAGGGGCCAGGAAGGGATGGGGCTGGAGGACGAGGGGGGCGGGGCAAGGTTGTGCTATCAATATCCTTACAGATGGGGAGCAGAGTGCAAATTTGCGTCTCATTTATAAGCTCTTGCCATAGGCTGCTGCCATGAGCATCTCCTCACACACTTAAATATTAACCCAAAAGAAATTCCGACCTTTCTTTTTCTTTTTTTTTTTTTTTTAAAGTGCAAAAAGCTCTCTGCTGCCCTAGAGAGAGGATCTTTGGACAGGTCGTTCAATGCAAAGAAAAGGGGGCAGCTGATGGGGCTCCACACAGGGCGGTGGTGTGGGAGACACAATGCTCCCTTCCCTACCTCCCTCCACACACACGCAATACACACAGCCACACATACAGAGGCACATGCACACCCCCTTCCATAGCTGCAGGCAGAGGGCAGGTGACTGGCTTCTAAGTAGGGCCCTACCCAAAGCTGCCAGATCAGTGAGCCACTGGGGCTAAACCCAGGCCTGGGGTCTGGGGGGCTCTGCTAAACCAGGCCGAGTGCCTGGTTGGGAGGCAGGTGGGGACTGGGCCCAGTCCTCTGCTCCCCTGAGCTGGGGGAGACAGGCTGCTCCCTCTGAAGACATGCATCCTGGGAAAGCCCTATTCAGGCAGCAATGAGGACATCTGGAAAAGGGCAGTGGGAGGCCAAACAGGAAGGGGGAACAGGGAGATGGTGCCCATCTCAGAATCTGCCTGGGAAGCAATAAAATGAGGTGTCCCTGGGGTGGGCAGTTCCAGCTCCTCTGAAGAGCCTCAACCCCAATAAGTGCAACAAGGACCTCATAGCGACTAGCAGGAAAGTCGGGGGTGGGGAAACCTCATTATTTGAACTACCACAAGCATGGGACAGTATCAAGCTAAAGGGAGTGAAGAGGAGGGCGAGCACAGACATGGATAAGAGGTTTTGGACATCTCAACAGCACCAGTGTGATCTGCATGGGTCTGGCGTTCCTGGGGCTGCTGGCCCCTCCTGCATAAGCCGGGAGAGTATGACGGAGGAGAGACACGCACCGGACACCACAAAGAGAACCTGGCCAAGGAGGCAGGGCAGCTTTCTTCCCTGGGAGTTTGCTCAAAACCAGGCACTGCTGGGGACCATGGGTGGGGTGGAGGGGCCCAGAGCCCAGTGCAGATGAAAGTTGCACAAACACCCCCAAACTGAGAGCCTGGCCTCCTGGCAGGTGAGTGAGCGGACAGGTGGGCGGGCGAGCAAGCGAGCAGGCACCTTGACAGCACACAGCCTGTGCTTTTCCCTCAGATCAATTTGCTACTCCCTTTTCCTTAGGAGGGAGAGGAGCAGGCAGGTTAGCCTGGTGTCCACCACCCTCTCTGCCCTGCCTGCAGGGAAAGGGCTCAAGGAACAGGAGCGGAGAGGGAGTGTGACGCTGGCCTCGGAGCCCGTGCAGGGTCGGGGAGAGGCTCTCCTCGGTGGGGAGTCGGGTAGATCGGCTTCCTGTTCAGTCTGGGGTGGGTGTGTCTTAGCTGATCTTCTGTATCAGCTTCTCGTCAGACAGGCAGTAGAGGCTGTTGATGGACAAGTCTGAGATGAAGTGCTCACAGGCTTTCCGAGTGATCTGCTTGCATCCTCGAAGGTCGATCAAAGTGACGTTGGCGATGCGCCGTAGGTAGATCAGGGTCTGGTCTGTCAATTTATTGCAACCTGTAGGGAAGGAACCCCAAGCCCAGGGCTCACATACACAGCCACGCCAGCCTTCCTCTGCCACATAATTCCCCTAGCCCTTTAGTGTTACCTCTCTCCCTCAAAATGCTAAATAAGAGCCCTCTTTGTCCCATAGCTATCTGGCTCAGAGACCAGAAGAGCTATTGACACTGTGGCCTTTGCAGGCCCCCAGTTGCCACGCACCAGGTGACAGAAAGCACAAAGGCTGCAAGGCTGACCAGACAGCAGCTTAATGGTGGCACACCTACTCTTCACCCCCACTCTCCCTATCAGTGAAAAGAGGGCTAAAAACCCATGTCCTTGTCCAGAGGCCAGGAAACGAGTTAATACGGTTTCATCAATACACCCAAGTTCACACTGGTCCCCCAGTAAAACTCCAGACAGGACTGGGACCTCTGGAGGACAAGGCCTTGGCAGCATACCTGCCATATTGAGCTCTGTGAGGGAGTAACGCGTGGAAGACCCGACTGCAGTGAGTAGATTGGAGGACTGATCTGTAAGGTGGCTGCAGTGACTGAGGTCGAGTCGAGACAGGAGGGGCATGTGGCGAATGATGAGGCGAAGCGTAGCATCTGTGATGTCAAGGCCTGCCAGCCGGAAGTCGGTCATGTTCCGGAGCTTGCTGCGATTGTCCTGACCTGCATAGGCAAGACAAGGAAACTATTCCATCTCAAAGTGCCAGGCAGCTTCAGCTACTTGCTGGCTAGGCTCTTGAAGGGGTTAAAGAACTGCTCATACCCAGCCCTGCCTTTAGGGAAAGCTGAGTGTGTGGGGGCAGTTTCTAGGAAACCAGACAAGTTTTCTTTCTTCCCAGCTGCTGCATCATGCCTCAATTACACAGCAAAAAGGTATGTGGGGAATGCTCCTCCCTTTGCACCCCCCACCCCCCAGACCATCACGAACACAGCTCTTGACATCCCACCTCAACCGTGAGGCCTTCCCAGACTTCCTCAGGCTTATACTCTCTGGGCCCCAAATTTCACTGACCCACAAAATGGACTTACTCCTTTGTTTGTAGGTAGTTATCTGCTTGTAAATAGTTAACCTGTACTTGTACATAATCCATCATTCTGTTCTCTTTTATTCTTCCATAGCATCAATTCTGAGACTACCTTAGCTTCTGAGGATGAGGTCTGCCAAAAGACAAAGCTACCCCAAGACCAGTACAGAGAAGTCAGGCACAGAGCATACCCGGTTTATCAGCCGGTGGAGTCAGCAAGTCCCGAATTTGAGGGTCCTTGATTCCTACTGCCCACCGAAGATCAAGGGTCCTGAGAAGGGGGCAGCTGGAGGTGCTGAGGGCAGAGACCGCAGACCAGGAACAGCCTGCTAGGAGGAGGTCTTTCAGTCCTGAAACAGTAGGAAACAGAGACATGCAATAGCTTAATTCTGCCTACCAGCACTTTCTCAACTACCAGGTGATCTTGAGAAAGGTGAATGGATTCCCCCTAAATCTTATTCTTGTAATCAAGCTCAGAGATCCTATGATTTCCTACACTGTATCTTACAGCCTTGGTGTTAAAACTGATAGCTTAGTTCCTACCTTTCCAAGACCTCAAAATGCTGAAGAAGAAGGGTTTACAAGAGCTGTTCAAGGCACCCTCTGACTCAGGTTTCCTTGCCAGGGCTATGCTGAGGAGACCGCAGGGCTGGCAGCAGCACAGGAGCCCATTCTCCTCATTGTCTAGTGCGGGGAATCGGCCCACCAGTCCAGGGCAATGCCTTGGAGGCTGGCAGTTAAGGTGACCTGGGTAAATCTCTTGCTAAGCAGTAAGGCAGCAATGGCAATTCTAAAAAAAAAAAACAAAAACCACTGCAAACAATGCAGCTTTCCCTGCCTGCTCCTTCTGAGTCCCTAGAAGGATAACAGCACGGCTGCTCACCTGGCAGCCTGTTGACAAGCCATGTCAGTTGCTTTTTGGAGATGTTGGTCCAACTGAGGTCAAGGCTAACTGGTTGCCTCTTGATGATGCCACTAAGAGCCTGGGGTACAATAGCCTTACACCTACTCAAGTCAATTTTTGTCCAAAGTCTCTTGTCGCAGCACCTGTGACAGAAGGGAAGAGAACTAGTTGTCATTAACCGGATACCCCAGTCAAAGTAACTCCAATCACAGACTTCTGGGAAAAGCAGAGTTCCTGGAGGACCATGCTCCCTAGGTTCTTTTATAACACAAACAAGGATTGTGCCCTGTCATTTTTTGCCTCAGAGAAGAGGGCTTGCCCTTACAGCAACTAGTCATGTTGCACCCGTGTTAAGTAGTGTATTAACTTGACCAGTTCATGCTGACTCTGGAGGGTTAGCGAACACAACACAATTGTTTGGGACACACAGCAAATATACCCCCATTCATTTGCATAAAAATGGTATGGCTCCTGAGGAAGAGCCATCTAGGGAACATTTTAAAACTTCTAGACTTCTTACTCCCTGAGGCTCCTAGGCCTGCCTCCATTCTCTCCCTTGTCAGTTACTCCCAGCTGCCCAAGTTGCAGGGTGCTATCCCACACATCCATAATTTACCCTGCCTTAAGCTCTAGAAACAGAGCCCATTACTGTATCGGCCATAAAAAGGCTCTTTTATCAGTCCTAGCGAAACCTCTCCCACCCTCGGGTTTCTGCCTCTGTACACTATCCCTGCATTTTCTAGCCAGTCCACACCAGAACTGAGAGAGTACCTTCCCATGGCTGTCCTTCCCATGGCTGTATACAAGTCCAAATATACCACCAACTGTACTGCACCAGGCAGGCTTGAGTTTGATATTTTACTGCCTGTGCCCATCCCTCCTACCCAAGCTCACTCTGGCTGGCAAGGAAAGGGGAGATAGCAGATAATGGGAGTCTTATGTGCCTGGGCCCAGAAACCAAGGGGTAGGGCCAGACAGATCCACTAGCCCTACAAAGAAATATTTCAGGTAGATCAGATATTAATTCAGATTTGGTGAAAAACTCGTGTTCGCAAAAAATATAGTCTTTAATTAAAGACTGCAAAAATTTCATCAATTGCACACAAAACTTCTAGGACAGAAACAAGCTGCCTACAAGAAAGCAGCGATTGTCAAACTTCAGTATGTATCACAATCACAGGAGAGCTTGCCAAAACAGATTGTAGCACACCCCCCCCTTCTGATTGAGGAGGTCTGGGGTGGGCCCTGAGAACCCTGAGAATTTGCATTTCTATTATGTTCCCAGGTGTTGCCACTGGTCTGGACAGCATGCTTTGAGAATCACTGCAATAGGGTGTTACTCAGATATAAAGGATATATCCTAGAGGTCCAGAAGCTTAAGGAAAAGTCAACAATGCCCATGGAAATCTCTTCTAGAAAATCCCAATGCAGGGCTTCTGTTCAACTTGGAGAAGAAACAGTAGGTCTCATTAAGAAGGACAACTAAGGTTCGGGAAACTTCCAAACTGGACCCTGCTTGCAGGACAAAGGAATTCTGATCCAGGTGTGGGGGATGAGAATTACAACTGGAAGATTGTGAACACCTTCATTTGGAAAAGCATGTCCTCCTCCTGTTAGATGGAGAGGCAGCTGAAGGCAGGGGCTTAGCCACATTCTTCCATGTCAGCAGTACCAGGAGAGTAATGGACCAACCACAGGCTCTCAACAAATGAGTCCAGCTGACTTTGGGGAAACGTTTCAGCCCTTAACACAAACTGTACAGTACACCCCCCAAATCAGTAACCCACTCCCAATAGACAGATGGGAAAGTACAGAGCAGGGAGAGGAAGAAAAGGGCCAAATTTCCCTAATGACATCTCCAGGCACAAATAGCCACATCCCAAACACTGTCTGGATCCACTGTCTGGGAAAGAGACCAGGTTGATTCACTCCCTACAGGACCCAATAAGCCTTCAAATACCAAGATGCATGCTGTTCTCTTATGGCAAACTTGCCACCTACTCCCGTACCCCTCTTCCTGACCCCCTGTATCCCTGCTCACCATTTATACCACGTCTTGCACACTCGCATACATTCACAAAGTTCTCTGCGGCTGAGGTAGCGGAAGACAGACATCCAGACCTCCCGCTGCATCCAGCTTTCGTCTCCATCCTGAGCCCAACTGCCCCGGCCATTCAGCCTGGCTGCACCCCCCTCCTCTGCACTGTCATCTTCCTCCTCCTCCTCCTCTTCCTCCTCCTCTCCCCCCAGACCCTCCTCATCCCCACGCTGGGGGGTTCGGGCTGGGCAGTGCTGCACTAGCACACGGGGGGAATGACGAAGGTTGGCAGAGGAGGCCGTGATGGCCTGCAGCTTGGGCACAATGGATGTCCCGTGGAGCTCTTTGGTGGGCCTCTGTAGCGTGACAGTGAGGTACGATCCCCGGATCTTGGCTTTCTCAACTTCAGACAGCTCCTTTTTGCCGCTGGGATTGTTCTCCTTTTCCCGTACCATGGTGCGCTCGGTGGCCTGCAGCCGCAGCAACTGCCGCCGTTTGAAGCGCTCATCGCGGCTGGCACTGTGGTGGTCGCTGGGGCCAGCCCCAGGGGATGACCGAGTCACCATACCCCGGGGGGAAACCGGGTCATGGATGAGTTGCAGCATGGAAGTGGGTGAGTGAGGCGGGGGCGTGAGGGGCTCATCGCAGCTCCGCAGGGGCCGCAGGACTTTGGCTTGCACGGCTTCTTCATCACTCTCTTCCATTTTCCGCTTCTGTAAAACAGGCCCCAGAAAGCAACATCAGAGCCTCCTTTCTTCAAAAGCCTCAAAAGTGTCAGGGTGAGCCTTACTGTTGCTCTTGGGGGACTAGATTGATCACTGGTCCTCTGGTGGTGGTGGTGGTGGTGGTGGGTACCTGGATGCCTCAGAATCTGCAATTTAGATTCTGCAAAGATCAGCAACTGAACTCATGCCTGTGCCAGAGAAAGCTCATAACAGAACAAAACCCTCAAAATGGGTCACTTGGGAAACCTACATGTGACAAGAAAGGTTTGTGTTCAAGTATAGGAGAGGGATCCAAAATTGGGGCTGCTTGATTCCATACCCCACCTTATTCATCTTTGACACAATATTTCAATCATAATTCCCCGGGTAAAAATATTCTTTAAAGAAGTCACACTCTACCCCTATGTAATCTGACATTTTAAAATCCTGTTTCTAGGGAAGTGGCTGTGGCTCAATTGGTTGGGTTGCTGTTTACCATATGGGAGGTCCCAGTTCAATCCCCGGGGCCTCCTGGTGAAGGAGCTCCCACACGGCACGGAGAGCTCAGGAGAGCTCAGGGCCCATGCAGGGTGGTGAGCTAGCATAACGAAGACAAGCAGCAAGGAGGGGATAAATAAATCATAATAATAAGAAGAAATTATTAAAAAAATAAAAATAAAAAATAAATCCTGTTTCTAAATTGGTTCTTTTACCAAAGAGAAGCTTGTCTTTTGACAGTGGAGGCAGAAAAACTGTTCACATGTACCATGTGAACTAGGATGTTGAGTCTGGGGTAACAATAAACCCCACTGACTTCTAGCTCCCCCAGTGTAGTGTCTACACTCTGCTCTACCAGGCTGCTTCTTCCAATCAGCACCCCACCCTATCCCTAGAGAGAGAAAGCAGAGAACACAAGCGAGCCTCTCTGAGAAACTGCACAGCTACCAGAGGATATGTGTTCAGGATTACAATGAGGAATATGGTTCGGTATGGCCAACATTCCCATTAAAGGACTGCATCTTTTTGTCCTAGGGCACTTGTGCTCTCCAGAAATTTTTCTTTTCCTGAAGCCCACCCTGGCTATGTTGTGACCAAGTTAATCAATGTTTCATAATTAGTGTAATGTAATCACTAGGAATCATATCAGTACTTGAGTTTTCCTTAGGGATACTTTTATGTCCCTTAGCAACAATCCTGATTTCCACTCTTTTCCCTTAATATTCTTGAGATCACCATGTTTAGAGGAGAATGACCACCTCTCAGTCACTGGCTTTTATATTGTATTAGAAGGTAATACTAAAATATGGCTTCTGCCAACCGATCTGCTGCAGCAGGGAAGAAAACACCCACTCTCCCACTCCTACCAGAAATAACAAATACAAATGCAAAAGCTACTGGATAAGAACTTGGAATAAGGAGAACTTCAGCCCTAGTCAACTTTAGAAACCCTTATCCTAAAAAGATATTCAGACTGAAAATTCAACAGTTCCTAAGTGGGAAAAAATAGAAAGACAGGGAAAATCTCTTATGTCCTGGAGGAGCCCAATGGAGCTTGACTGACTACCACTAGGCCAGCCTGCCTCTCGCATGTGTCCTTAGTGGGTCTTGCCTTGGACAGGTCCGAGTAACCAGAGTCCTTCTGGCTCTTTAATATTACTGGTGACCACTGGGCCAACAACTGCAACTGCAGCTGCTCCGGGCCGGGCCAAGGTCATGGCACTGGTTCCCTCGGGGGGTGGGGGTGGGGGTGGGGACTGCCTCTGAAAAATATATTTGGGCACTGGGCAGGGCCACAAAGGTGAAGATGACAAAAATGTGAACCTGCTTAACTAGAAACTCCAGTATACTACTGAATTGACTGGCTGCTCTAGGCTACTGCCTCAGGAACAATCCTGCTCCTCAGGAGCATCCTGCTCACCTAATTTCCCTTCTCAGACAGCTCACCAACGGTCCCTTTCTTTCTAGGGCCCCTGAGTGCCAAAGGACCTCAGGAACTGGCACGTCCCAAGTAGAACAATATCCAATAATACAAAAACAAATATTAAAAACGTAAACAAAAGAAAAAACAAAATTAACCAAAAGGAAAAAAGGTATCAAGACAAAACAAAAAATAATCTCCCTAGGTTAGAAAGAAGCCTCAAAGGCAAACACACAGTCATCTCCTAGACCAGGCATTTCCTTTCTTCTCCCAGCACCAGTCTGAGTAAAGTTCCTTTACCTGGGCTTTCTCCGAGCTGTCCTCCTGGTAGCACTTTGGACACTCCCAGCAATTTGGCAATTCCTCGTTAAGCAAGCCCTCTCCATCCATCTATAGGCAAACAGAGATCTTAAAAATCTTTCTCATTAGGAAAACAAAAAGTCTCCTTTATCAACCAATAGCACAACCACATGGCTGGAAGAACCTGTAGTTTCCCATTTCTAAACATGTTGGTCCCCAGAAGGAAGAAAAATTCAGCCATTCCAACGTGTGCCAGCTGCGAAGCCCCATAGAGGGGCCCCAAATGGCACTAATATCCACTCCTAGTCACTGGGAAACTCTTGGTTACTTGATCCAAGCTAGGCTCCGTGAGGAGTTTCCCAAGAGCCTGGGTCAATCTGGGGTCTCATACCACTTTGCAAAAGGATCTGAACACACAGGAATGGTGCTAGACCCAACGCTGGCAGTGGGGCACAGGAGTTACAGTTGTTTGCATTCTCAGTGTTGTTGACTGTAAAATGGGGATAAATAACAATACCCACCTTGTAGGGATGTGGTGAGGATCAAATGAACTACGTAATATATAAACTGTTTAGAACAGTGCCTGACACATAGTAAATGCTTCGTATTAACCATTATCATCACCTGAAAAATGGAGATAATACCCTATATTTCAGTGCTTCTATGATGCATCTTTTTCACATTTTAATTTTTCTGAAATCAGGATGCTTCTCACAATCAACAGTGTCTTATATCACTCTCAGCCAGGTAGCAGTCATGACAGAGTTGACACTTTCCGGGAAGGCCAAGAAAGCACCCGCATCAAAGCACTTTAGATTTAAATAACTATTAAGAAATAGGGTAGACCCAACTTCATAGAGTTATCTTAAAAATTAAACAAGAGAATCCATGGAAAACGGTGGTTCTCTGCCCTGGCTGCACATCAGAATCACCTGGGAACTTTCAGAGAACACCAAGGCTAGACCAACTGAATCAGTCTCTGAGGTTGAGGTTTGAACTTCCTTACAATTTGTTTTAAGGTCCTTGGGTGTGTACTAAGCCTGTTACAGATTGAACACTCATCCAATGTTAGCTAATATTATTAACCTCACCATCTCTCAGGAAAACTAATATCAGAGTTACGCTGAAGTATGCAGCAGAGATGCCCAAAGGCTTGAGGCATCCCAAAACAGACTATGCAGTTCCGTGATGGCCTGGGGACTCCAAAGTGACTCTCCAGAGGCCAGACTATAAGCTCCATGAGGGCAGGAACCAGATGTTTTGTGCTCACTGTCTACCTCGGGATGTAGCACAGTGCCTGACACATAGCAGACATTTGAATAAAGGGTTAATGTTAGCCGACAACATAATCATGGAGCAGCTTTCCCATAGTAGGGACGCTGACAACCTCTTGTAAAGGTCCCGCTTTTCTGTTGCTCTACTCAGTATGTTTAGATACTCTATCAGCTGAAAATCCAGAGGCCCCTCAGACTTCTCACCTGGAGGCAGCCAGGATGCACTATCTCGTTGCAGATACAGCATTCCATGAGTTTCTTCTCAAAGTCCTGTGTCTCCTCATTCTGGTCTACCTCCCCACAGAGGGAACATGTGACTGAGTGAGGCAGTCTGGGCTATAAGAGGACAAAGACAGAAACCAAGAAGAGAGCAGCCTTAGATAATTTTTTTTTTAAAGATTTTATTTATTTATTCATTTATCCCCCCCTTGCTGCTTGTGCTCACTGGGTCAGCTAACCACGCCGTGCGGGCGGGCTTGCCTTCACCAGGAGGCCCCGGGAACCGAACCCGGGGCCTTCTGTATGGTAAACGGGAGCCCTACTGATTGAGCCACAGCTGCTTCCCCAGCCTTAGATCTTTATCATTTGTTTTCTTTTAACTAAAGATGGGCAATTTGGTTCTTAGAGTTCTTTCTTGTACTTTGGGAGCCTGGGGACAGTGTAGAGAGAAGAGAGGTTTTTGGTAGGAAAAATGACTAGTGAAGAAGATGGGGAGAATCAACTGCCTGGGAACTAGAGAACACTAAAGACTAGTTTATTTTCAATTTTCCTTTTAACTGACCTGTCCTTTCTAATCCACTTAAAGGGGGGGACAGAGGGAAGTGGGTGTAGCTCAGTGGTTGAGTGCCTGCTTCCCACGTACGAGGTCCTGGGTTCAATCCCCAGTACCTCCTTAAAAAAAAAAGAGGGAACAGAGAGCAGTAAATAGCCCTTCAAATGCTGGTCTCATGTGAAAATTGGGTGAGCAATGCTGAATGGTTAGATCATTTTTAGTGCTAGATACCTTCCCATTCTGAACCCAGGGAGAAAAAGGACAAAATGAAAAAAGAAAAGAGAGCATAACTTTTCCTTTCCAATTCTGGAGTCTCCATAACTCTATATTATATTTATTCCAATTCCTTTGGCACTGCCACCCCTCCCCCAAATTCTTTACCCAGCAGATTACTCACTGCCAAGCACTGCCGGAGGACACAGGACTGCTTCATGCGTCCAGGCCCCCCAAACTTCTTCATGTCCCTGCAGTAGTGGCAAACACCACATTCTCCTTGCACACAGGCTTTGCATTTTCGACATCGCACTCGTCTCCGCCTGGCTCCTGATACAATGGGGGAGGCAGCAGCTGGCCTCACAGGTGTTAACCGTGGTGCTGGTTTCATAGTGTGAGGCTTTGTGATGGGGATGGTAGGGACCCGCACCTTTGGTCGGGTGGGGAATTTAAGCTGGAAAGAGAAAGCAGTGAGATCAAATATATAACGTAGCTTATTGAACTGGAGAGGGTAGAAGACTACGTAGTAGTTACTTTGCCCAGGGGTTGGCTAACTACAGCTCATGGGTCAAATCTGGCCCACTGCCTCCTTTTATAAATAAAATTTTGTTGAACACAGCCATGCTCATTTGTCTACATATTATCTATGGCTGCTTTCATGCTATAGCTACAATAGCAGAATTGAGAAGCTGCAAGACAGACTGTATAGCCTGCAAAACCTAAAATATTTACTGTCTAGGAAAAGTCTGCCAACTCCTGTCCTGATCCTTTGATCTACTACTTCAGCCACATCCCTTTCATTCTGTTGTACTCCTAAGATTCGTCCCCACCGTAATCACTCCAAGCGCCCCCCCCCCCATATTTCCTTATCCTGAATACTACTACTCAGAATAAACTCCTCAACAAAACAGTAAACGACTTGAGGATGATTTTGGTTTGGTTCATCTTTTTAGTTCTCTGAACTCAAGCATAAACCTGGTATATAGCAGATATGCCAGCAGCATTTAAGTTTGGCATAAATCTTTCAGGTGTATATTTACCCTGTTGGTGACCATTACAAGGACAAGAACCATGTCTTTTACTTCTTGAATTTCCCACATTTATAGTGCCTTAAACACTTTTCTGACCCAAATTGCTCAAGAATCAGAAATGGTAAACTGTTTTGAGGCAGGGCTCATGTGGCCAGGCAGAGGCCAGGCGTGACTCTTCCACATGGGAAGGAGGAGATGGTTCTTCAAAGACAACTTTCAGCCACACACCTTTATATTTTCCCTAAACACCCCTGGAATGTGATGGCTTTCCAAGTTGCAGCTAGGGAACACAAAGGAGGGGCCTAATTAATTGGCCAGACTCATTGTCTGAGGCTGGTAAAGGATCACTTTTATTTAATAAATAACCTTGATAGAGGACAATATGGGAAAAAATGATAGAAAGATCTAACTGAAAAGGCTTGAAAAACGCATAAATGATTTAGTATTCCTTTTTTCTCTTTTCAATTCCACACTGAAAAGTCCAAATTAAGGGAAATCTTAAGAGCACAGTCTCACAACAACAAGAACTCTGGCCTTTTAAATACATATGTATTTATTTTAAGTTTCAAATCATAACTATATGAAGACAGTTGAGTCACTGGGTCAGACGGATAGGAGCTGACCCATTCTGGAGAACAAATGCATACACTGTCTGAATATGGATTGAGGCCTCCCACTTTGAAAGTTAAGAAAGCTGCCTCCAAAGATAGCCAATTACCCTGACCAAAGAGTCAAAGCAGAACTGAATAATGATTTTCTGTCAGTTTGTGTTAATGCACCAAAAGCTGTCTGCTCTCTAGTTGTTCTTTTTCTTCCTGAAATGGTAATGATCAGCCAGCAAAACACTTAAGGAGCCTGGAAATCAAAGACAATAGTTTCTTACCTTGTCCCTTTTTGGCCACTGTACTATAGGTACTCCAGTGAGAGCTAACTTGGGATCACTGCTGGCAAGCTCCTCCAGCAAAATCTGTGGGGAGGATAGGAGAAAAGAGGGAAAAGCATACCATGGTGAACAAAGAGCCAACCACTTCCAAGAGTATCCAGACTTCTCATCAGTACCCCAAGTACCAGGGAGGAAGGCAGCATGGCAATTGTCCATATTCTCCCCTCATATAGAGCCTCACTGCAAAACAAGTAAACTGGAGACAAATGAGAAAACTTGGACTCAGACAAGTGCAGTCCCATGAAGACTCCAAATTTCCCTTTGCTCTCAGCCCCTAATCCTCATTAACTAACACTTTGCACTAAAACAACTAAGTACTGGGTGACAAGTGCTGCCTGTCACATAGTTCCATATATGATGGTAAACTCATATATTGCCCCTTCGGCTTTTCTATACCACTTGAATTTATTGGGTAGTAAGTAATGCCCTCATTTTGCAGATCAGAGCAAAGTGGCATAAAAACGACTGGTTAAAATAGAAACTTAGCCTAGTATTATATGTTGCCTAAGAGTTCACTCCTGACAGCTTCCTTATTGCTCAAATGTGGACTCTCTCTAAACCAAACTCACCATATAAATGTACTACATTCCCTCCGCCCCCCACCATGGGACATGATTCCGGGGAATGAGCCTTGCTGGGACCAAGGGATTACTATCAAGCATCAACTAGCAATGCACCTGGAAAAAGACCCTGACCATAAGGGGGAAATGGTAAATACAAATGAGTTCTCATGGCTAAGAGATTTCAAAGTGAGTAGGGAGGTCATTGCAGAGGTTACACTTATGCACATTTTAGCAGGATCTCATTGACTGCCACAGTAAATACTGCCTCTAATAGCGAGGCTCCTGAGGACTCTAGAGACATCCAGACACTATAGGCAGGGCAGACAGCTCAGGAGTTTGGCGCCCTGCCAGCGGGCCTTACCTTACCCCAGTGTGAAAGAGTTGGACTCATCTGTGGTTTCCCTACACATGGCTCTTCTGGCCCTTCTATTTGAACCTATAGTTAGTACTAGAGTTGACAGGTTTATGTCCAAGAGACTTAAATCTTCAGGCTTTCCATGTTCCAGTGAGGCCCTGAATCTCAACAGAGTTTCAACACATACTCTCTCGTTCATTGGACTCACCCAGGACAACTAACAAGGAAATGTTGATAACCGTCCCAAGGAACAAAGAAAGTCTACAACTGCAAGCAAGATCGTCTCATCCATCTGCCCCATGGAATCTAAGCCCCCTCTCAATTAAAGGTAGAGTAGGCATCACCATCCAAGAATCCTCAGGATTGGGGAATGAACGATGGACTAGAGTAGACTGTTATTCTACTATAGACTTATTGTTGTTCTAGCAATAGAAGAACTTTAATCATTGATGTAGAGGCAGTGGCCACCGGAGGGTCTGAGGGGGGAGAGAGGGAAAAATAGTTGTAATGTGGGGGCATTTTCAGGACATTGGAATTGTCCTATATGACATTGCAACAACGGATACGGGCCATTATGTATTTTGTCCTAACTTACAAAATTGTGTGGGACAGAGTTTAAACTATAATCCACAGTTAGTGGCAATGCTTTAATGTGTTCATCAAATTTAACAAATGCACCACACTAATGAAGGATGTTGTTAATGTGGGAAAGTGTGGGAGGGGGAGGGAGTGGGGCACATGGGAATCCCCTATATATCTGTATCTATCTTTTAAAGATTTATTTTATTTATTTCTACCCCCCACGCCCCCTTTGTTTCTGCACTCACTGTCTGTGCTCTGTATCTGTTCATTGTGTGCTGGTTTTTTTTTTTTTTAAGGAGGCACTGGGAGGCACCCAATGGCTTGAGCCACCTCTGTTCCCTCCCCTATATTTTTTATGTAACATTTATGCAATCTAATGTTTCTTTAAAATAAATTAAAAAAAAAAAAAAGACTGGTTAGTAATACTCAACGATATGAATAGCAGAGCCTTAATGTCCTCTTGATTCAAACAACCCAGGATTCTGTTAAGACCAATTACAGAAATCTCAAAACCAACCAACCAACCCCCTTTCTCCCCTCCTCCCCCTTCAGGGTCAGTGATTTGCCTTTATTCCTCTAGGTGGGGCAGGAACAATCTTTGGGATAATAGTTTTCTTTGCTTTAACTAATCTAGTTTGAATGCCTTCAGGGACAATGTTACAGTAAGGAACTGCCACTTAAGTAAATCACACTGGTTGAGTGTTATTTTGAAACAATCTTTTTGTTTCAGAGAAATTTCTGAAGACCAAAAGCAAACCTAGCAGAATGAAATCCCTCTTCTTCTGGCCTCCTGAGCCCTAAGGCAACGCAACAGCAAAAGAACACAAAACCAGTAGACAAGTTACATATTCCCTTTCTGGTTGCCTCAAGTGTGTGTAGGATATTAACTGTTTCAGAGTAAACTAAACTTTGATTCTGGACAGGTCAGCATGTCTGGGCCACCTTTAATAACCACTCTCATAATCCTGTGGGCTCTGTGCCTAGAGACCAGGGTTTTTTGAAGCTTGAGGCATTTCTCTACCAAGCTCTTTCATTCTTAACCTAAGGATCATGTTCCAAATTCTAGAGCTGGGACTTTTAAAAAACCCTTTAACTCATACCCAAGAAGCTTCTCCACGAAGATTTCCTTTGCCAAGTCTCCAGATGCCTCCTACCCTCCCCCAAACTGATTTCATTTGCAGACGTTTTATTTACTTCAAGTTGCTATGGCATCCTATTCTGAAGCCTCCTGTTAGCACCACACTGCGTGGGGGTGAAGAGGCGGGGTGTGGTGCCACGTGGGACAAGGCTCTGGTATGGACTCCTAATCTCCCTAGGGTAAAAAATTTTCAGGTCCATTCAAAATGTGTGCTGGGGAGCGCACTGCTCCCCTCCCCCACCTCCCAGTGCTGAGGAGTAGGACTCTGCCCATTTCCTCTGCCTGAGAGAACTGAGCTGTCCACAAACAGGGACTTTCCACTTTCAGCAAAACAGACCGCACAGAAAGATCCGCGACTGTTTATGAGAGTCGAAAAGGGACTTAACTATTCTCACCCAAAGCACTCTGATTCCACCTGAAAGAACTGTGCGAGGGATAGGGAAGAGTAGGCAGAGAAACTGTCTGTGTGGGGTGTAGGGGTGTAGGGGGGTGGGAGCATGGGGGGGTAGCTGTTCACACATAGTCGACTCAGTTACTGGGCTGTGTGTGGGTGTGGAGGGAAATGCAGATTTCCTCCTAAGCCTAGTTTCGCTGGGCCATTCAACCCAGCACGCCCTGCTTTCATCAAAAAAGGCAGACTCCAGCTGAGGCCCTTCCAGAAACCATATAAAGAAGCCACCACCCCTTCACCAGAGGGGGTTTGGGATAGGGGGAGCGGGGGTGGAGTGCGGAAAAGCTGACGCCTATCTAGCCTCCTGGCATTAAGGAGAATATTCAAACACAAGCCCACAGCCCACAGCCCACAGGAAGGGGAAGAGGACAGAGATGTCTGGACAGACAGCAGGGAATGGGTTCCCAAAAGCCAAGCGACCCAATTCAAAGCCATTTTCCCACCAGGTAAGGGAACAAGTGCAAAGGCGGCTCAACCAACACTAAGTAAGTGAAGCATTGTCCTGGACTAGCCCGACAGGTAGTTCTTCTGCCTCTTCACGGAAACAAAGTCCCTCCAGATACACACACCCCAGATCCGAAAGGGTTTGGCCGACTGGCCGCCTGACCTTGTGTGTCTCGTCGCTCTGAAGCTGCCGAGGCTCTCAACTGAAGTTTCCCCAGCGTCTTTGTTTTGTTTTCCGTATTGGAAGTTGTGCTGAAGGAGTTAGATTTTCCACCTCTAGGAAAATCCCGATTTACTTGAAATTTCTGGAATCCCCCAGAGCACATAAGGCCGGGCAGTCCGGCTCTCACCCTTCAGGCTACCCAGAAGGAGCAGCACGCAGTGCTTGGAGCTCCTCCTCGAGCCCTCCAGCTCAGCGGCGGCTTCCTGTGCCTGCGAACAATGCTGCTGCGTCACCCACATGCAGCTCCCAGAAATGCTTTGCAACGGAAGATGGCAGGCGGGGGAGCCGAGCTTGAGTGAGCGAGCCAGGCAGCCGGCCCAGCCGTTCTGCTGCAGAGCCGGGAGGGGGTGTGTTCAGCCACCACTCTCTCCTTCCCCATTGGAGGAGGTGCTGCTGGGGAGGGGACTGGGCCTCGGCCCCCGCCCCGCCACCCTCCCCCCACCACCGCAATAGGAGAAGCCAGGGCCAGCCCAGAGGGCTCCAAGGGAGCAGACTTCAGAAGGCGCCAGCGAAAGGGAAAGCTTTAACCCATTCGGCATTTGTCCTTGTCTCAGACCACACCCTTCCCCTCAGGGTCACCTCACCAGGCTACAGCCAGAGCTCTCCGCCCCCTCTCCCCTCTCAGGCCCACAGGCTGAGAGCCCAAAGTTCGGCCTACCTGGGTGAGCTAAGCCCTGGAGCTGATGAGCTCCTTTTGAGTTACCTTCTTTTCCTGGGCACAACCGCCTTTCTCCAGCTTTCACTGACACCACTCCCTTTGGCCCAGCCCAAACAACTCAGAACCATCATCTATGTTTCCGGAAATGCCTTCGGAAAAGGCACATTTCAACCAATACTGAGATACTCAATACAATATGCCTGTTTAATATCAACCACTTCTACAACAGATGCCTCTGGTGACGACTAGGAACTCTACTGTCCCAGGAAAGGGATGTCTAGGCAGCTCTCTTCTAGCAATTCTGTCATGAGGAAATCACAATAGCTGGGGCACAACTTAAGGTCTGTCATACTCGAGAATGTGCTTTAGTCTCCTGCCTCTGAACAAGGCTCAGGAAGCCAGAGCAAGCGCCTTCTCCCAACGCCACCCTCAGCCTCCTCTGACCACAACTGATTACGCTGACGCTTCCCAGCATAGCACCCGGCCCTTCAGGACAACAGGACTCCTGGGATTTCCTCGTCTATTCCCATTTGTTCTGCCTGCTTCAGGCATGGTATTCCTGGGATGAAACAGCCACCCTGCATTCTGACAGCCACTTGCCAAAGGCGTGCTGCCCCCATCTGCATGCGCCCACCTCTTTGGGCTACAGGAGAAAGGGGAGGGGGCAGGGGCAGGTTGAGTGTTCTGCGCTGTACAGTGCACTGAACGGTCAGTGCGGGAGAAGCTCAACTGGAACAGAACCCTAAAAAGCAGCAGTTGTGGCCCAAATTCATGTAATTTTTAGACCCTCACAAATTTATCTTGGCTTTCTGGGAAATTACAGATGCTGCTGCGACAGAAACATCTTAAACCACAAAGAGCCTAGCTCTTACCGTTGGAAACACACACTTCCAAGACAGTTTCAGTGAGTTTCTAGTGGAAAGCCTTAGGCTTTTCTGGGACCCTGGGGCTTTGCTTGCTGCCAGGGGCTACATATCTGAATTTTTATAAAAGTTTACCAAGTGTAGGAATGACTTTCATGCTCTTCCTACAAATGTTTATATGGTCTTTTTTTTTTTTTTTTTTTAAATATGTGGTCATCTTAAGTCTCTTGCCTGCACTTTATCTTAAGGCTCAAAGACCCAGAATGCAATCAGTCCATTATGTCTGAAAAACTTTAACAGCGATCTAGACAATAAGCCTTCATGGAAAATGCTTATTTTGGTCTTCAGTGATACCTCACGTAAGAGGGATGATAAAGTATAAAAACTTAAGAGAAACATGTTATTACTTAAAACACAGGAACAAAATGCAGCAAGCAGCAAGTCTAAATTCTAGAGGCCACTAGGAAGGAACAAAAACCAGATAGGACACTAGAAAACCTAGTCCAGGTAAGTTTCCCAATCATAAATTAAACAAGGCCTAATTTTTAACTCCTACTAATTCAGAATAAAAAGAGTTAGTAAGAACATGCCATTACCGGAATATAAAGAAAATACTGTAAAGTATACTTTTTTTTTTAACATAACCTTATAAGAGCAGCACTAGCCTATTGCACCACAAAGAACAACTTGCAAATTTGTATGTGAGCTTTTCTATTTACAGAATGTTGCATGACTCCATTTGGATGATTTTCTTTTTTTTTTTTTTTTTTTTAAAGATTTTATTTATTTATTCATTTATCACCCCCTTGCTGCTTGTGCTCGCTGGGTCAGCCAACCACACCGTGCGGGCGAGCCCGCCTTCACCAGGAGGCCCCGGGAACCAGGAACCGAACCCGGGGCCTCCCATATGGTAAACGGGAGCCCTACTAATTGAGCCACAGCCGCTTCCCTCCATTTGGATGATTTTCTAACAGGATTATTAACTGTTAAGATTGGCATCTCCTTCCCTCAGGACAGAGTCTGCCACCCTCTGGGTAGTGTCTACTCTGTGCCCTCCATCACGCACACAGCCCCTGCAAATCTAAACTGCACTTATCTTCCTAGGCCACTCAAAGGCCTGTCTCCCCTGGACTGTAGCCCTCTGAGAGCTGGGACCACGGCATGTTTGCATATTTCCCCCAACACTTAACCTGGTACCCGGCACAGAGTATATAGGCATTATTCAGGTTGGTGAATACGTGAATTTCATAGATTTGCAACATCTAAATTTTTTTTTTGCTATAATAAGGCTACTATTTACTAAGTACTTATTACTAAGTGTTTATAAATTGTCATTGATTTTCACAACTCCAATGAGTTAGATATAATTTTATGAGGACGAAACAGGCTTTGATAGGTTTAATAACTTGCCCAAAAAGTCACACAGCATGATTGCAGGCTTATCAAAATGTTTTAGAGTAAACAGGAAAGTAGAAAAATATTCAACAACACTGAATTTGTTTCCTTGAGTTGGGCAGCCAGGTATACTGATGTATTAAAAGATATTTATATGTATATACAAAGTTTATTACAAAAATAAACACAAACAAAATAACAACTTCTGATTAAAAACTCAAATCTTCCAGTTGACTCCCACCACCGTGCTGGGACTCACTGTCAGCAGTGTGGTGTGCCCTCTCCAGAACTCCCAGCAATGCAGAGACAGACCATTTTTTCTTACATTAATGGGACTGTACTATATATACTGCTCCATGTCCTGCCTCTTTATTCAACACACATCAAAGATACAATTCTAGAAATGTGATTCTTAAGAATATCTCACAGTAAGAGAAAGCACCATCCTACCTTAAGTACACTTTAGGAGTCAAGGTTACCTACATGCCTCCTAAACAGAACTTTATACATACTGATAAAGTTCCCCAGAACTTTACCAATAACTCAGAATTTTGGAATGCCCAGTTTTTCACCTAATCCTCCTCCACCTCTATATTCTATGACTCTTTCTGCATCACTGTAGAACTTAACATTTTAATATCTTCAAAGTCTTTTTACCTCATCACTAAAATTGACTTTTCTCTCAGGGAGTATGTAAATATGGTTATCCTATCTGAACACTTTTCCTCTTATCTCTTCTACTAGTTATTTTTGACAGCCAAATAGGTTTCAAGTGGAAACAACCCCTCTATCTGCAGGAAGGGCAAACTTTTGTGCCTGCTTTCTTCCTCTACTGCAGTAGAGCCTTCAATGTTATAAGCACAAGTTCTCTAGCACTGCAGAGGCCCCAGCTGTGCTGGGATTCAGCAACTACCCAATGCAATGCTTTTTTCTTTTGAGTCATCCTTACAGTCTCACAATATTCAAGCTCTAAATTCACTATATCTGAATCTCAGATTAAACATAACTGATCAAATGAAGGAATAATTAGCTCATTTGATCTAAGTGAAATTACTTCAGAGCTGGGGTCTAAATCTGTTGTTTTCTGATTTGGTTGCATTTTGACTATGGTATTGGATAAACAAGAGAAGGTGTAGAGCAGCTCTGCAGGAAGAATCCCTACATTGTCAGCCTATGCAGTATTCCCACTGGCTACACCTTCCACATGGTCTTGCCTCCTATGGCACTACATATTGGTTAGTGATGGTACCCATGTTTTTTAGTGATTCCTGATAAACACAGGGAAACTCTAGACACTTTTCATTATGCCAAGAGTTTTCTTCAGATGTCTCTTCTTAACTCACTCCCCTTCTTGCTGCTTCCTTTTATGCTGTTTAATATTTGACCCAAATCTTCCCATATTTTTGCCTTGTATACTACTATACCACTCTGCCTTATCAAACACCTACTTTAGTTATACTACTGCAATGATTCAAGAGGTTTGCAGATTTCTATCATGACACTTGACCTTGTAACAGTTAATTATTGGATGGATTATAATATAGCTTCTGCTTCCTGCCCACCTGGATTCAATGGTGGACTAAAAAGATTTTTCTTTTATATGAATTAGAAATACAGTTATCCAGGCCAAAAGAATATTAGTGAGATATAAACTTAGGAAGCTTTTTTCTTAGGGTTCCTAAAGGTCATTATACAAGTTAACAATTCCCCAAAGTCCCAATTTAATGTTTCTCATAGTCATCCATAATGGATTAGCTATATATTTAAATATATATATATATTTTTAAAAAGATTATTGTAGAAAATAAGAAAGATGGTCCAGACCCCTACCAAACACCCAGTCAAACGCTCAGGATTATGTAATTTTACATATGTCCTACCATAACGGAAAAGAAAAAATTTAAACACTCTGCTCACTGAAGGGTGGGAAGTGAATCTGGAAAATATGACTAAGCTTGTTTCACCATATATTAATTGTTATAGAAATAGCACCACATCTACCTAGAACTTAATCATTTCCTCATCTAAAAACAAACCATATTTCTTCCCCTAAATACAAGCCACACTGATACCATCTGCTTCTTCCAGAGCTAAACCAATAAAAACTATAAAGCCAACTGTCTAGCTTCTATCACTAATAAAGAGGACCAACCTCACCAGATTACCAGCTCCCTTTTTAAGCCTCTTTAATTAAAAATAAAATTCTTTTCATCTTTTCACTGATGCAGAAACAAAATGCTGATTCGAATATGCAAAAAATAAAAGGAAAAAAATGTAACATGTCAATTTAGTTAAATAAGTTCAGGTCCCATCCCAGGCTTTGGAATTATATCCTGAGGTGGCTGGCAGAAGCTGGAAAGCACCTCAACTGATTATAGGGTGGTTAAAGAAAACCTGAATCAGAAATCAGGGATGGAAGAGATTTACTATGAGTCCATTTTCCTTGAGGTCAAATAAAATTATTCCCTGTAAATTCCTATGGGAAGCAGATGTGGCTGGCTCAAGCAGTTGGGTGCCCACCCACCACATGGGAGGTCCCAGGTTCGGTTCCCAGTGCCTCCTAAGGAGGACGAGCAAGAAAGCGAGCTGATGCGACGGGCTGGCATGGCGAGCTGACGCAACAAGATGACGCAAGCAGATGATGCAACGAGGAGACAACAATAGGAGACATAACAAGAGACGCAACAAGCAGGGAGTGGATGTGGCTCAAGCAATTGGGCACCTCGCTCCCACATGGAAGGTCCCAGGTTCGGTTCTCAGTGCTTCCTAAAAAAAAGGAAGATGAGCAGACGCAGACAGCACACAACAAACAGATATAACAAGTGCAATAAAATGATGGGGTGGGGTGGGGCGGCAGAGAGAAATAAATAAATTAATCCAAAAAAAAAAGTCTTTTAAAAAAAATTCTTCTGTAGTTTACAATTATCTATGCTCAAGTGGTTGAGCACCTGCTTCCCATGTACGAGGTCCCAGGTTCAATCCCCAATACCTACTAAAAACAAAGCAAACAAAGAAATGAAAAAACAAAGTCTTATTGGGAAGCAGATGTAGCTCAGTGCTTGAGCGCTTGCTTCCCATGAACAAGGTCCTGGGTCAATTCCTGGTACCTCCTAAAAATAAAAAAAAAATTTAAAAAAATACTAAAATAACAATAATCTATATGACAAGTTTGCAAAATTATAGTCATTACAAATTGTGGACTATCTTTCTAATACACATACCCTGTTCCACACTCAAGACATAGATCTAAACACCCAGTTGATTTAAAAAGAAAAATTGCAGGGAAACGGATGTGGCTCAAGAGGTTCGGCGTCCGTCTACCATATGGAGGGACTGAGGTTCGATCCCCAGGACCTCCTGGTAAAAAAAAAAAAAAAAGAAAAATTGTTATTTGCAGCTTTATGCTCCTTGGTGTCCACACTGATGGGTTACCTATGAGGAAGGACTTAGAAGAATACCCTCCAGTTCGGAGGTATTGAATCTAGACTCCTTAAAAATCAGTTTATTTCTCTGAGACCAATATGTGAAGCACAGGCTAGGCTTTGAAGATTACAGATGCTAGGAGACTTCTTGAAAAAGAAGAAAAACATATAATATGAAGAAACTTGATAAAGCAATAGGATGGCCAACTCTTAAAAGGACAATTTTCTCAGAAGTTGTCCCAATGTACTTAAGTCTTAATACTAGATAAATTGAAACCAAAGATGATAAACCTCCTTTCAATATAACCCAACACACAACAATTTCTTCCCTCTTAATCTTCTTGGGATGAGATTGCAATAGACTGTTATTGGTCACTTTTGTCCTGATATAGGCTTCTTTGAGAGTAACTAAAGTTTCTTAGTACAAATATTTTTCTCAGGCTTTCCGTTATTTTTGGGGTCAGCCTGAAATCTAAGTTTGTAAGAATAAATGTAAGTCCTAACTGAACGCATGAATGTTGGTGTTTTCTTGACAAGGATTTACTCTCATGTTAGGGACTGAAACACTAAGCAGCACACACACACACGCACATACTAACCTGTCTCCAATTAAATCAGAGGTTATCCAAAATTCCTGTACATTCTCCCTTGGAATCTAGAAACCCACTGCCCTAGCCAGATCAGCAGCTGTCACACAACAGAACAAAACTTTATACCTTTACATCAGCAATGAGGGCATCTTCATCTTCTATCCCTGTGGGGACACATTTCTTGTGGAGTGGCAGAGACTCCAACTTATCTACAAGGCAGCGAAGACCTTCAAGCTCAAAATGGGTCAGGTGCACCTGCCTGTCCTTTCGGGGGCTACATTGGGGATCCCACACTTGGCCATTGTGGGATGTCCGGCTAGAGTCAGAGGATGAGTCCCCAGACAAAGATTTCTTCAGGCTTGGAAGACTTCGGCAGGTTTTGCCCAGTCCATCATAATCCAGGTTGACCCCATTGGCTACAGGGCTAGTGAGGACAGAGCGCCTACTGCTCAAGCGCCGGGGTTCTCGATCCACTGCTTCCTCATCCCCATTTCCGGACTCCAGCCCATTTAACTCCAAATCTGCCAATGAGAAGAGAAAATGCAGTGAGGTCATGTGACCAGCCAGAGAAATGGGTTATGCATGAATAAGCTGTCACATTTTTTAAATGGTCTCCTTCTATTTGAGATGATGAAAATATTCTAAGGAGCTCAAGCAGTTAGCACCTGCCTCCCACACGAGAGGTCCCGGGTTCAGATACCGGTGCCTCCTGAAAAAAACAAAAACAAACAACAAGCAAAACAGACGAGAAAGCCAACTCAGGGAAGCCAGCGTGGCTCAGTGGTTGAGCACCGGCTTCTCACCTACAGGGTCCCAGGTTCAAACCATGACCCCCGGTACCTGAAAAAAAATAAAAAATTTCTACAACTAGATAATGATGGAAGTTGAACAATATTGTCAATGTACTTAATGTCACAGAACTGTTCACCTAAAAATGGTTAAAATGATTTTTCTGTTATGTCTATCTTACCACAATTAGAAACAGGTAAATTAAAAAGAAAAAGAAGCACATACATTTAAAAAATAGTTTTGTCTGACATTTTACCCATAAGCCTAAGTTTTGGGTTTGAAATCCTAGCAACATGGCTAACAAAATAAAACAAAAGTGAGTATCTTTTAAAAGAAGATTTTAACAGGCAAAACAAAATGAAAACAAGTTTTATGGGAAGAATTTTTAAATGTTCAAATGTTCCCTGTTGTTGTTGTTTTTTTTTCTCTACTAATTTGAACGTAATACAAGTTTACTATCAATAATTTAAAAAATACAGGGGGAAGCGGCTGTGGCTCAATCAGTGGGGCTCCCGTTTGCCGTGTGGGAGGCCCCGGGTTCGGTTCCCGGGGCCTCCTGGTGAGGGCGGGCCCGCCCGCGCGGCGTGGTTGGCTGGCCCAGCGAGCACAAGCGGTAAGGGGGGGGATAAATGAATAAATAAATAAAATCTAAAAAAAAAAAAAAATAAAAAAAATAAAAAATAAAAAAATACAGGAAGGTGCAAAGAAGTAAATAAGTCATCCCTTATCCCCTCACCTTGGGATAAGGACTAAACAGAACGATGCAGCTATTTTCCATCTTTTTCTGTGCATATGTATATGATTATAATGTAGATATATTTAAAAATAAGATCCGGATTGTGTGATATATACAATACTATATTTTGCTTTCACATTCATGGGAGAGTATTTTTATTTTCTAATGAGAATACAAACTATGAGCAAAGTTATGCCCTAAGAAGAAAATGCTAAGGCAAAAAAAGTATCTTGCTGAGACTGAAGAATCCATAGAAACTTGAGACTACAGGATATTTTGGTGTTGGCTCCATTCCATTTTAAGGCATAGAACACATAAAAATGTGTCATTGAAACTAACCCTGTCATTCAATAAAGTATTTCTGTTGGTAGAAATTGGGAAAACATTAAAGCACAGACTTAAGAGCATAGTTTAGAGTATGACCAACCTGGGTTCAAGCTGTGGCTTTGTCACTTATTAACTGTAAGATCACAGACAAGTTTTTGTTTTGTTTTGTTTTGTTTTGTTTTACCAGGAGGTCCCGGGGATCGAATCCAGGTCCCTCCATATGGAAGACGGATGCCCAACCATTTGAGTCACATCCGTCCCCCATGTTTTATAACCTTTTTAACGTCAATGTTCCTACCTGTAAAACAGGGATGGCAATACCTACCTCAAAGGGAATTATAAAATAAACTACTTATCTTTATGCAATAAAACTAATATTAAACAACTGATTATCTTTCTTGAGGAGCTAAGTACTAACAACTAAGACGAAGATGAGATCAGCTTTGATTAGTGCTCAATCCCACTGGGTGAATTTTGATATTCCAAATAGGTAAGTAAGTCATAAAGCATATGGCAACAGGATGAACCTGGAGGACATTATGTTGAGTGAAGCAAGCCAGACACAAAAGGACAAATACTGTATGAATGCATTGCTATGAACCAAATATATTGTGTAATATATTGTTTGATTCACACACACAAAAAAACAACAAAAAAAAATTTACATGTATCCATTACATTTAATTGAGAAATGTATATATTTATTCATCTGTGTTTACGTTTTAGTTTTTAATTGTTTATGTTTTCAATTATTAAATGTACAAAATAAAGTTAAAAAAAAAAAAAAACCCAGAAACTGTTGAATAACAAATAGCTTACTGAATATTCCTGGCCTCACCCTCAGTCTTGCAGGTTGTAAAAAAGTATTTTGGTCTGAAAATTCAGGTAGGCAGAACACTTACCCATGCTAAGGGATTCTTTCTGAAATTCCTTAGTTAGGTGGGAGCGGTTGGTTATGCAGTACACATAGCGCTCCAACACGTACCAACACATCTCATAGTAGAATGGATAGCGGAACTTATTTGGAACCTATACAGGAACAGAATAGTGAGAAAAGCAAGCTGATAACAATTTTCAAGGAAAGAGAGTAAGATAAATTGAATCACTTCAATAATTAACCCAAGAAAAATTCTCTCCAGGCAACCTGCAAATCCAGGTTAGCATCTGAAGCAAGAATTTAAGTGGAACTGTCAAGAGAAAATGTTGGTCTTGGAAAACAAGCACAAAAGATAAAAGGTACTTGGAAAGACCATTCAGAACCACCAAGAAGCTGCCTTGATTGAATGGGAAAGCCTCAAAAAGAAATCTTGGGTTTTTGGACAGAGAGTAAAATGTTAGAATAACACACATTATACTTAATTGAGAAAATTGTTAGGGTTCTTAGGATACAAAGGCATGCCAGGTGCTTTTGCCTTTACTATAGTTTTATCCCGACTCAGAAGGCAGTGGGACAAAGAACCCAATGGAAAAACAGGACATGAGATGAAGTTAGACGTTCTTATTATGTCCTTATATACATGAAAATATGATTAAAGACTCATGCTCAAGCCGTGTCCAGATAAGTAGTCTCCCTAATATCAACCCTCAGCTTGCCTGCCTAGTACCTTTGTTGTTTGCCAAGATGGTAGGTACACAAATCAGATTAATGTTTCATATCAGCCAAGATATCTCACACTCAACCTACCCTCATTATATTTTACCTCGGCCACCAAACACCACAGAGCCTATCAATTTCTAAGATTATGTTGAAAATTTTTGAAAGATTAAAAAAAAAAAAAAAAAAAAAAATCCTCATTACAAAATTATTGAGACTTTGAGTACTACCAATAGTTTACCAACACCCAAGTTTAAATAGTAAATCTCTACATTGGAATAACAAAACTACAACAGTGTCTTGAGTTTACAACATACTTTTAGTTTTCTTTCTCTTCTCCCCAAAAGTAGCATGAGATTACTCCAGCTGAATAATAATAAAAACAAGTGCCCTTCAGATCTGCCACAGTCAAGGAAAAGGAAAATCAGCACAGATTAATCAGTGAGGAAAACCAATGATGGGAATACTTCCTAAATATATTTTGCTGTTTTCTTTTTACAGAGGGCATTTTTGTAAAGGTTAAGTCAAACAATACATTTAAGAAGTCTTCATTATACAACCCCTAGAAACATTCCCATCTCCTCCCATATTGAAGAGATGACTTTACCTACCGCTTTTCAAAGCCCCATGCCAGGAAGTCTTCCTGAATCAAGGTGAACTGGATGGGAGCCCCTTTTTAGAACCCTTCACCAGGTCACAGGGCATCACTGTGGAATGAGATCACCTTCCTCATCGCAAGGCAGGAGAGCCATGCACTTTTCCTAATCAGTCCTGTTAGCTTTCCAATGCAGAGTAGTCAGGTCCTGGTCTGGGTCTCTCATGTGGCTACAGCTTTAACAACTCTAAGAGGTTTCTCATCCCTTACTTTACCGTTTTTTTTTGTTTTTTTGTTTTTTTTTTTTACCGGGAGGTCCTGAGGATCAAACCCAGGTCCCTCCATATGGGAGACGGATGCCCAACCATTTGAGCCACATCCGTCCCCCTCATCCCTTACTTTAAAAGTCAAATTAATTTTATTCTGGTAAGTGGGAACAAGAATTAAAAGGTACTTGGTCCCCAAAATAAAATGTAATACACAGTGCCTCTCCACTAGCCTTCTAAGCATAGCCATACTTTTCTTGAAGGGTCTTAATTAGGAACTCAGGACAACCTCACTTCTAAAGCCCTCTTTACTCTGTAGAGAGCTGAGTAACACTGACAGTAAAAAAAGAAAATCTAAAATAAGGACATTAAACTTTCACTTAAAAAAAAAAAAAAATGGAAACATCAGATTGTACTAGTAATAGCCAAGATATCTCACACTCAACTTGCCCTCATTACATTTTACCTCAGCTGCCAAACACCACAGATTCCATCAATTTCTAAGATTGTGTTGAAAATTTTTGGAAGATTTTTAAAAATTCCTCATTACAAAAATTTTAAGACTTTGAATACTACCAGTAGATTACCAACACTCAAGTTTAAAGAGTAAATCTCTGCATTGGAATAGCAAAATTAACTACAAAAGTTCCTTGAGTTCACAACGTTTTATATTTCTTTTGTAAAGCATTATCTTTTAAAATGTTTTAAAAAACATTCCCTTTAAAATTAAATTTATAAGTTTATAGTGATTAGCAATATATTTAACAGATGCCAGGATAGCACAGGCACATAAAAGGTTGGTGTGGAAAGCAATAAAAAACTACCCTGAAAAAAAAAAAACAACTACCACCCTGTATATACTTATGTGGGGGACTCAATGAAATTTCACAGAAACATAAAAGGATTCCTTATTTATAATGAAACAATTATTCTTAGGAAGGACAGAATAATACATTCATTAGATACTAAAATTTCACAATTTTCTAATATGCGAAGTCTAGGAATTAGATAAATCAGGATCTGTTTTTACCAATTTAACAGTCTTGCAGAAACTTTTCATGAAGATTTAAGGTGCTTGTATTACCTATGCTATTGAATATACATTCTCTCTTTCTTGACTAACTATACTCATTTTTAGCTACAAAAAGAGAATGCTTTTTAAAAACGAATTTTCAGACTGAATCTTATAGCAGGTGGGTGATGTTACCTCTTAGAATGATTTTGCATTTAAACAAGTATTTTACAATGAAACTTTCTTCTTTTGAAACATTTTAACTTTATTTGCATATATACCTTTATTACAACTTCAAACTTATTAAACGACTTATCTTTTGTAATTCACTTTTATAAAACTTATTCAGGAAACATTGCTTCCTCTTCTAATTTTACTAATAGGACAATTGCTACAACTTATTATACCAGTCTTACATATAAAGTGGCAGGTAGCTCCTAAACCAATTAAATGTTTCCAAAAGGGCACCAAAATGGTTACTTAACTAACCATTTTCACAGTATATAGGTCAATGACCATTCCCGCTGAAAGTTGTAAACTGTTCGCTAATTGCTATTTTAATTTTTTAATTTTTGTTTTTTATCTTTTTATATTTTTAATTTTGAAACTATAGAAAAGTATCATGTACTAGTATACCATTCTCTTAGATTCACCAACTACTAGCATTTCCCACATTTGCTAGTCTCTATCCATAAACAATGTTATTTTTTTTCTCAAATACTTGAAAGTAAGTTACAATCATGATCCTTAAATACTGTAATTACTGTTTTCTTTTGTTTTGTTTTAAGGAGGTACCAGGAATTAAACCCAGGACCTCATATATAGAACGCAGGTATTCAACCACTGAGCTACACCGCTCCCTCTAATTATTGTTTTAATGTCAATACAATTTATACTTCCATCAGATATTATATTATTCAGCCCTTACGACCAGGGTTTTGCTAGAGAATTAAACCCTAATTCCCTAAGGCTTGGGTCAGCAAACAACGGTAGTGGATTTGATCTGCTACCTGTTGTTTGTAAGGCCTGTGAGCTAAGAATGTTACATTTTTAAATGGTTGAAAAAAATCAGAAGGATATCTTGTGACACATGAAAATTATATGATATTCAAATTTCTGTCCAATATAAAATTTTTTGGAACACAGTCACGTGGATTAAGTATTTCAAACTCTGAGGCAGAGTTAAGTAGTTGCGACAGCTACCACATGGCCCACAAAGTTTAAAATATTTACTATCTTGTCCTTTACAGAAGAAGTCTATGGACCTCTGCCTTCATTGTATGTAAGGAGCTAACTTCTCTGCTATACATCTAGAATGGTAGCAGCTATGTATCATCCTTGGGAAAGCTGGGAAAATAAGACACATAAATCATGTTCAGTAGGGCTCAATCCTCTCATGGAACTCCAGTTAAGAAAGGCACTATACATATTTACACACTGAAGTAAAACAACTCGACTGTTAAGACTGCAATCAGAGTAAAGATAGATGAATTAAAAGCTATGAATCTTGATTTGATAAATTCCATTACATCAAATTACTCAAGAGCATAAAAATCAAAGCATGGCTTCAGAGAATACCAGAAGGCCTTATCTGGTCCTATAAAAATCCAAGAAACCAAGAACCTCAAAGAATTGAAGTCCACAAAACCAAGCATGTAGATCCTGTTAAAATGCTAATTTTTCTGTGTTCCCAAAATGTAAACATTGCATTTTAACCCAGAGACCACTAGAGGTTTGACAAACTATCAGTGTATCTCTTGCATCTGTCTTAAATGGAATAATCCTCTTCATAATCAGTGTTAAAATTACTTACCCGTGTCCGATCTTCAATGTTGTATATTTTTAATTGCATGGGGATGTTGAAGCTATGCAAAAAATTGCCTCCAAACACTAATGTGTCTGTAGGAGTATACACAGCATGAATCCAGCCTGGAAGAAAGGGAATGGAAGGCAGTAGCTGAAAGAACACATTATAACATAGCTCTCAGAGAACTAGCACATGATCACACTTTCTATTCTGATTCTACCTCTTAGTGGTTGGTCAAGTTATTTAATCCCTCAAAGCCTCAATTTCCTTTATAAAACCAGAATAAATTACACCACAAGTGGTTGCTGGTGAGTATTAAATGAGAAAATGCATGTAAAGTGCTTAACACATAATAAATTTTTAATAAATGCTACCATTTACTGGAGCACCTACTTATGAACAAGGCTCTGTACAAGATAATTTACGCGTGCTCTCATGTATTCCTCACAACAAAATGAGACCTGGAGATTTAAATAAACATCTAACCACAATGGTATATAACAGGTAAATATCCAGGTCAGAATTCTAATACAGGTCTGTGACTCCAAAATCTGTGCTATTTATAGCACTTATTCTAGAACTAGTGACTTGATCAGCAATCCATTCTTCACGGCTATCTCTCAGAAAGAGAGTAGGTGGTTCTTAACCAGGGGTGTGTATCACCTGTAGAACAGGTCCAACTCCTAGAGAGTCTAAATCACCAGGGCAAATATGGGGCCCAAACATGTAGAACTAAAGAGCCTCCATTAGCAATTCTGCTATACACCTTTGGTAAAATTCACTGCCTTTTTTCTAAAATAAATTCTCAGCATCTACTCCTTAAAGACAGGAAAGGACACCACTGCTTTCTGCCTACCCCAACATCAAAATCATTCTTGGTAGTAATCCACCAATTCCTTTAAGTTGAAGAAAATAAAATGGCTAAACAACCACTTTTCCCACCTTGCTTACCTGAGGGAATGACGAAGGTATAGCCCTGCTTGAGCTCAATGCGCTGGCAATCTGACACCCGGTCACCCAGAAAGATGTCTCCCTGTTTCCCTGACAGCAGCCAATTCTCGTACAGCTCCAGGTTGTGGGCTGTAGGGGGGATGAGCCAGAAGACCTGTGAGTTAAAAAACTTCAGTCTGTTAACAGCCATTGACATGACCCAGTCATCTCCCTCAACTAAGAAACAGGTACAAAGTTAAGACCACCAAATAGAAGAGAAGCAGGCAATTCTTCTAGCCTACAGAACTTGATTATTTGGGAAATTCTAGAGGACCCCAGAAAGTAAATCATTCTTGTCTTCCACTTGATCAAATAGCATTAGGTCTTTCTTGGGGTTTGACTATAAAATCCAGAACCCATCCAGGATTCAGAGAGAAGAGGGGCATTCAGCTTTTTACCTAAGGCAGTCCTTTATATGGCCTTTATAGTCCTACAAGAAGTGGTAAGGTACAATATCTTTAAGAGACTATCCTGGGTTGCTTTATTCCAAGGTAGTAACCAAGACCAACTGGACAAAACTTCTCATACAACATTGAATGGATACAAAGTAAACAAAATTACTTTTGAAGGATTTGAAGGTGTAATTGTACTAGATTAGGACCTCACTTTTTGTTGTTTTGTGTTTTTTTTTTTTGAGTTACCGGGGATTGAACTCAAGACCTCGTACATGGGAAGGAGGTGCTCAATTACTGAGCTACATCCGCTCCCCAAAACCCAAAGAGAGTTGTTTTTTTCATGTGTGTGTGTGTGTGTTTGTTTTTAGGAGGTACTAGGTATTGAATTTGGGACCTCATATATGGGAAGCAGGTGCTCAATTACTGAGCTACATCTGCTCCCCATGGACCTCACATTTTAAAAGCATTATCTATTTTCCTTCTAGTACCACTTTTCTCTAAAGGTCCACAGCACACTAATGCATTCACTTCTAGTAAGGGAAAAAAAGTAACAAGAGTATAGTAGTATAAACCCCTGCTATTAATTCTAAATTTCCATTCTTACCCAGCATTCAGAAACACTGACAAACTGGATTATAATTCCTTACAAATGAGGATTATTTTTCAAAATCTGTTTACATCCTTAGAATGTAAATAGATTTTGGCCACAATTCAGACCAATTTCTCCAAACAGGGAAAGTAGGTTTGGATCCTAATTTACTGCTTTCATTGTGAATCTTTATCTAAAATTTGTGTTCCCTTCCACTACTTTATTACACTTCCATGTAGAGAAATTGTCTTTATAAAACCACTTCCTTGGCTTCCTTTGGAGAACTCTGTCTTTGGGAATATAGAAACAGGGCTTCTGAGGTTTCCCAAGTACTGTGCTATGTTGGTGATATGACAATGGACTAGATGAACACTAATTCCTAATGAACTCTAACCAGGAATGTCAACTTAAACTATAATTCTCTCCAGATAAGAAGAGGACAATTTCCTAATAGATTCATTCTCAGGATATATTAAGCACGCATACACTGAAGTAAAGTCATATAACCAGCTTCAGATTCCAACCCCCACTACAATTAAAACCATACCTTTCCCCCTTGATGGATGTGATACCAAACAGAAGTACCACCAAAGTCCACATGGAAGTCAGTATAGCAGCCTCGAACACTCATTAGACAGTACCTGATCCAAAAAAAGCAGCAGCATTAGTGCACTGATGAGAAAAAAGGGAACCGCCCCACCACAATGCTACCCTTTTTCCCTTGTGTACACCCCCTACTTCTACCTAATCAACTAACTCCCATTAGGTGAGAAGAATGCAGTTTCAATTCATCACATTACTGGAAGGACACTTTTATTTTTTTAAAACTATGTGGTCATGGGCTATGGTACTCTTACACTCTTTCCTTTGAAACTGTAAAACCAACTCTTTGAATAATTCATCTTTTTGATCATTTAGTACACAGAACAAGAGTCCTATGGGAGGAAGAATTCCTTGTTCTCACTTCTTTCCCACAGCAACCTGAAGAAAATGCAGAGTAAGTCACTTACTTCTGCACTTTAGGGTACTGCATCTCTAGGATGGCATTTGTTGATTCAGTCTGACTTTCCTTCAAATGCCTTGGCCACATGTTGTCTACCCAGTCAATGAAATCCACCTTTAAAAAGGAGGAGGAAATGTTAGACTTCAAATGAAGGGTCATGGTTCAAAAGAATTTTCAAGTCATGAAAAGGAGAATTCTCAAAATGCATACTGAAAGACTTCAATTTAATTATAAGTAAATTAAAACAATATATAATATTAGGGTCAATGGGCAAACATTCTAGAAATAATTATTAAATAATAAAGTTGAATGGTTCCATCCAACATAATCATAAAGACAGCACTAATCAGAATGGATTAATTAAAAGATGCAAAAAATAAAAAAATAAAAGATGCAAGAGCCACCTTCCTATATCACTGTCGGTATAATTTGTTGTTTATGTTTGTGATCCAATAAAAGGTGATGTCTGGAAGGTACCTATAAATTTACTGAAGGAGGTACTACTGTTAGAGCATCTCAGATACCAAAAGTTTAAAAAAAAAAAAGAAATTCAGCAGGAATTTGTAGCCTTGCACAGGCAATAGGCTATACAAACTAGTAGGTCAGTTACAGGTCTCTCATGTTTTCTTTTTTTTTTTTTTTTTTTTTTTACTGGGAGGTCCCAGGGATCGAACCCGGGTCCCTCCATATGGGAAACAGACACCCAGCCATTTGAGCCACATCCATCCCCACTCATGTTGTCTTGAGATCATGCAAGTCCCTGGAACTCATCTGTAAAATGGGGATAATTACCTCAAAGGGATGTTGTATATGTTAACATTTTTTGAAATAATGTAATCAGAATTTAGGAATCAGGTGAAAGAAACAAGAAGTAAAATTCAGTAAAAACATAATCGAGGGAAGCGGCTGTGGCTCAATCAGTGGGGCTCCCGTTTACCATATGGGAGGCCCCGGGTTCGGTTCCCGGGGCCTCCTGGTGAAGGCAAGCCCGCCCGCACGGCGTGGTTAGCTGACCCAGGGAGCACAAGCAGCAAGGGGGGGATAAATGAATAAATAAATAAAATCTTAAAAAAAAAAAAAAAAAAAAAAAAAAAATCGAGAGAGCAAATGTGGCTCAGTGGTTGAGTGGCAGCTTCCCACATGAGGTCCCAGGTTCAATACCTGATTCCTGGTATAAATAAATAAATAAATAAATAAACAAATTAAAATAAAATAAAAAATGTTACTGCTAAAAAAAAAATAAAAAAAAACTTAATTGAACACTTTATACCTTCAAATGCCTGCAGCCAACCACTGAACTCTTTAAGAAACAGTCTCAGGTAGAAAAGGTACAAAAGCCAAACAACCATGAGTCCACCGCAGTGCTGGTGTTGCAAATACCTAACTTATGGCTTTGAAAACATGTATCTGTTAAGTTTTATAACAATCTGTGAGGTAGTGTTTGGAATACCAATGTCACAGGAGTAACAAGCAAGATGGGAAGCAACTATTAAGGTTAACAGGTTAATATGTGGCTCCATTTCTGCGCAGGGAGCCAACTTTTTTTTTTTTTAAGGAGGCACTGGGGATTAAACCTAGGATCTCGTACATGGGAAGCAGGTGCTCAACCACTGAGCAACATCTGCTCCCCTAAGCCAACTGTTTTTTTTTTTAAAGACTTTATTTATTTATTCATTTATCCCCCCCTTGCTGCTTGTGTTCGCTGGGTCAGCTAACCACGCCGTGCGGGCAGGCTTGCCTTCACCAGGAGGCCCCGGGAACTGAACCCGGGGCCTCCCATATGGTAAACGGGAGCCCTACTGATTGAGCCACAGCCGCTTCCCTTGAGCCAACAGTTTTAACCAAGCATCCACTAGGCCTAGAACACTGGATGAGCCCTCAGATTCTTTTCTTTCCCTCAAACAAAATCCACTTTCTGTTTTCTTTCTTTTTTTTTTTTTTTAAAGATTTTATTTATTTAATCATCTATCCCCCCCTTGCTGCTTGTGCTCGCCGGGCCAGCCAACCACGCCGTGCGGGCGAGCCTGCCCCCACCAGGAGGCCCCGGGAACTGAACCCGGAGCCTCCCATATGGTAGACGGGAGCCCTACTGATTGAGCCACAGCCGCTTCCCCTTTCTGTTTTCTTAACGTAGTGGTGCCAGCATCTTCAATCTCCTTGTATTATCCTTCAGAAAGCCTTTAAGAGAATAAGAAATAACTGTACCTGCTCAATATAGTATCAGCTCTTATGTCTGAATGGGAAGAGAAAGGATTGGGAACACATGAGTATTTTTTTAATTTATTTTTTTAACCAAGTATTTGTTCAGAGAAAGCCAAAATTCTCTAGCCAGAATTTCTCACCTGCAGCAAGTCTGACCGCTCCTTATTTGGTATTATTAAGTATCAACTATAGAGAGTATATTGTGACAGCATGTTCATACATTTCCCCTTAGGTTAATTTTTAGCCTTTGGACATACCTCTTCCTAAAGGCCTTCATCCATATGATAGCCAGTTTCCAGCAAGAAAGTAAGGAACATCACCAATTTCTGTTCTACACCAACACTATGACCAAACTGACAATAAGTCCAATATTTAGGACTAATCTATTCATATATTGTGCAAATCAGCTCATGGCCTTCTATGTACTAATTTCCCCCCATCACTAAACAAATTTGTTTATTGTATCTGTTGCCATTTTTCTTCTACTTCTCAATTACTGCTAGAATGATTTCTCTCTTCTCACCCAAGAACTCCACTTTATGCCAGCACCACAATGGACACTTAAAAATTGCCAACCTTACTTTAACAAGCTTTTCCTTCTGCCTGAGTTCTATTCTCCACCCTTCTTCCTTCATTCCTTTCTTAGCAATCACTTCCTCCAAAAAGCCTCCCCCAGTTCTCCTCCAGGTTATATGGGCCCTGTCTATGTTCCATGATACTCTATATTTATTCACCTTTGAAGTATTTGCCATTTTTTAGTTTGTATAAATGCCTGTTTTCTTGTCATTCTTCCCCATGAGACTAAGTATTCTGAAGAAAAGAATGATCTTATTTTCCATTTTATCTCTAGTACCTAGCACAGTGTTTAGCATGTGGTAGGCACCTGAGGAACTAATAAGTTAATTCTAAAAGTAGTGAGAGGGAAGCGGCTGTGGCTCAATCAGTGGGGCTCCCGTTTACCATATGGGGGGCCCCGGGTTCGGTTCCCGGGGCCTCCTGGTGAGGGCGGGCCCGCCCGCACGGCGTGGTTGGCTGACCCGGTGAGCACAAGCAGCAAGGGGGGGATAAATGAATAAATAAATAAAAATCTTTAAAAAAAAAAATAAATAAATAAATAAATAAATAAATAAAAGTAGTGAGAATCATAATGAACAAGAGATATGTAGCTCTAGGGTTAAGAAATACCAATAGGGGGAAGCGGCTGTGGCTCAATCAGTGGGGCTCCCGTTTGCCATATGGGAGGCCGTGGGTTCGGTTCCCGGGGCCTCCTGGTGAAGGCAGAGCCCGCCCGCACGGCGTGGTTGGCTGGCCCAGCGAGCACAAGCAGCAAGGGGAGGATGGATGAATAAATAAATAAAATCTTTAAAAAAAAAAAGAAAAAAAAAAAAAAAGAAATACCAATAGGAAGTGTTCTGGATCTTGATTATGGTGGTGGTTACATGAGTGAATACATTTGTCAACTCAATGAAACATAAACTTAACATGGGTGCATATTATTGTAGGTCATCAATTGGACCTCAATAAAGTTATTTTTTAAAAAGTAGTATTTAGTATAGAAGATTATGGAGAAAAATATCTGATAGAATAATAATCATATTAGTGCTCACATAGCAAGATCACAAAAAGTTTGCTTGCTTTTAGGATGTGATCTTGGAAACAGCTCACTCAATCTTTCCGGCCATATTTTAGGTCCCTGAAAGATACTGGTACACTGTGGTCTCTGCCCCCTAGATAATTTACTCATAGAGTCTACTCTTCCAGTTAATGGAACAGCATTTTTATAATTACAATCATAGTCTTTCTAAATTGAAATTTGAGAAATATTAAGGAAATATTTTTATAAACAATGTTATTGTGATTCTTACATCCCTCTCCCGCTGAATTATTCATTTCTGAAAGTAGTTTAAGTAGACCAAGTTTGGTTATTAAGAAGGCTAAAGTGCTCACTTCAGCAGGACATATATTAAAATTGGAATGATACAGAGAAGATTAGCATGGCCCCTGCACAAGGATGACACACAAATTCAAGAAGCGTTCCATATTTATATTAAAAAAAAAAAAAAAAAAGGCTGAATTCTCACCACCTGCCTTCCTATATCTCTACATGACCAAACAGATGATGATAAGTAACATAAAAGGATTCTTGTTGCTATGCATTGGGTGGGGGGGTGGAGTTTTGCTTAATGAGAAATTTTGTACTTAGCTGTAGCATCTCCAGTAATAAGAAACTATGACAAGAAATTACACTATCTCTTCAGACAATGGTGAAAAGACTGGGAATGTTTCCCCTCTTTGTCTATACATATCCATATATTAGTGATAATAATAATAATACAACTTATTAACAGGCTGAAAATATAGATTAAGTAACTATGTTATAAGTAATTAGTCATATTTCAACTTTGAAAATCAAAGAGAATAGGGGGTCAGATGTGGCTCAACTGGTTGGGCGTCCGTCTCCCATATGGAGGGACCCGGGTTCGATCCCCGGGACCTCCCGGTAAAAAAAAAAAAAAAAAAAAGAAAATCAAAGAGAATAGTTAGGATAATTTGAATGGACATAGGATAAAACACTGAGACCTTGACTTCCATAAAATAACTAGAGCATTCCAAGTTCCACTATTCTACTAGTTTTCAAACAGCATCTCATAAAATTACCACCTAGCTTTCAACCAGCTTTCTCCCAAGCTTCTCAGCAAGTATAAACCTGTAGGAAAGCTGTTTCTTCGGCAAGTTTCCTACTGGCAGTTCTCATAGGAGAATTTTAAGACTCCTCTCCAATACATGTTAAGAGGCCAGTGTTCCTAAATTAAGTTACTGACAATAAGACTATCTATGCAAATCATAATGACCCTCCCTATATAAAATTAAGTGACTTTGGAAAATGATGAACTTTCTAAAAATGTTATTCTTGTAAAATTGTCTTTTTCATCTTCATCTAAATCTTGGAGTGTACAAAAAGTTATAAATTCTTCCAATAAATAAACAACCTTGGTGATGATGACAATGTGAGGAAAATGATTAGACTAACCGTAGAGGGCCTTTGTACCATATTCTCCAGCCTGGTGTGGCTAAACTCTAGGCTGATGACATTATAGAGTTTCTCTCGCTCCTCCTCTGGAGTCTCATAGTAGCGCGTCCACTGAGCCATGGTCATTTCAATGCCTTTCTGTGTGTTCACATCCATGACATCCACCATGCGACGGCTCCCTGCCATAAAAGAGGCACCGATCACATTTACTGAGCCACTAACATCCTTAAATATAAGAATATACAACCACAAAAGGAAATCAACTATCCTTTCTAATTTAGGGTATTCAATAGTAGACATGAAGATAGTTCTCATTCAAAATAGAGAGTCAAGATAAAATCAAATCACAAAATAGGAAAAACAACAGGTAATATTTAAAAAAAATATTCCCTCTGGCATTTACTATATGCTCAGGCACTGAACTTTATATCCAATGTTTCATTTAATCTTAATAAGTCAAGGAAATAGGTTGTGTAGATAACTTGTAGACAGAGCAGGACATGAACCCAGGCAATTTAATTCTAGAATCAATGCTCCGATCCACTGAGCTATACTGCTTTGATGCAGGTTTGAAGATTTACCTAATCTATGCCCCAATTTGAATACAGGATCCCCTATTTAGTAGGTACTAAACAGAATTCAAGCTGCCCATTTCCAAACCTGTCAATGAGTATTTCTAATGTAAAACCCTCTTTTTAACCATTCCACAAATATTTTGCTAATTGACAGACACCTTGATGGATACAAAGATTTGAATCAGATTCTCAATCTGATAAAACAATTTGAACAAAAGGCAGAATACTACAAAAGGTAGCATAAAGTTGTAGAGGGAAAAAAACAATAGCTTTGAAGTCAAGAGACTTATTTATGGAGAATACGTCCCAATACTACTTGGGCAAGTTATTTAACTTCTCTAAATCTTAGTATCATCTTCTATAACTTGAGGATAATATCACCTTGCGGGCTGCTGTGAGGATTTAAAGTGTGAATGAAGTTGCCACACTAATGAAGGATGCTATTTATGTGGGAGGGTGTGGGAGGTATGGGGAGTGGGACATATGGGAAGCCTTATATTTTTTGTGTAATATTTATGTAATCTAAGTATTTCTTAAAAAATAAAATAAAAAAATAAAGCGAATGAAGTAAAAAAAAAAAAAAAAAAATCACCAGCACATAGTAGGTGCTCAATTAAACAATAGTGAAGATAAATCAGAGAAGCCTTTAAGAAAAGAAGGGGAAGACGAACTATTTGAGTTGGGCCTTGAAGAAAAAGTAGAAGCTCAACAGAGAGAATTCCAGACAGAGGCAATAGCATAAAAGAAGAATGGAAAGGTAGTACAGCCAAAAGATTAAGAATATAGTGGTCAAAAAAGGGAGAGGGAGAATACAAAGCTGACATTGGAACATTAAAACCACTGCTCATCCTTTAAGAAGCTCATGAACACCTACTATGTGTTTGGCCTTGTTAAATACACCAAGTACTATCTAGACGTGGTCCCCAGCCTTCAAGGAATTTACTGTCCAATTAAAGAGATAATAGGGGGGCGGATGTGGCTCAAATGGTTGGGCGTCCGTCTGCCATATGGAGGGACCTGGGTTCGATCCCCAGGACCTCCCGAAGGCGCATGGGCTGCCAGGCTCTGTGTGCCGCTGAGCTGTTGGGCCCCGAGAGCCATGCAGCAGGATGATGACGTAACAGGAGAGAGACAAGACAAGATGTTCTGAAAGCTCCAGAAGCCAGGAGCTGAGGTGGCGCAGGCAGCAGAATACCTCTCTCCTACATTGGAGGTCTCCAGGATCGAATCCTGGTGAAGACTGGAGGAGGAGGATGAGAAGAGATGGCAGGAAACAGACACAGAGAATTGCCCAGCGAATGGACACAAAAACAGCAAATGGGGAAGGGGGGGTTTAAAATGGATAAAGTAAATAAATAAATCTTTAAAAAAAAAAGAGAGATAATAGGCAAGAGGGCAAGAATATGGCCACAATGAAGTAGGTAATTCAGAATACACAAAAAATATAACTAATATAGGCAAGGGATCAAACCAACCCTTCATATTTTAGAAGAAAAAGCGCTAAATCAAAACTACAAAGATACCACTTCATATTCATTTGGATGGCAATAATTTTTTTTTAAGATTTTATTTATTTATTCATTTATCCCCTGCTTGCTGCTTATGCTCGCTGGGTCAGCTAACCACGCTGTGCGGGCGGGCTTGCCTTCACCAGGAGGCCCCGGGAACCGAACCCGGGGCCTCCCATATGGTAAACGGGAGCCCTACTGATTGAGCCTCAGCCGCTTCCCAATAATTTTTTTTAAATATGGAAAATTACAAGGATTGGTGAGGATGTGGAGAAAGTCTAACACTCACACATTGCAGTTATGAATATAAAAAGGAACAGTCACTATAGAAAAGAGTTTGTCAGTTCTTTAATGAGTTAAACATAGAGTTACCATATGACTCAGCAATTCCACTCCTGGGTATATATCCAAAGAAATTGAAATCAAGTGTTAATAAGTAGGGAAGCGGCTGTGGCTCAATCAGTGGGGCTCCCGTTTACCATATGGGAGGCCCTGGGTTCGGTTCCCGGGGCCTCCTGGTGAGGGCGGGCCCGCCCGCACGGCGTGGTTGGCTGACCCAGCGAGCACAAGCAGCAAGGGGGGGATAAATGAATAAATAAATAAAATCTTTAAAAAAAAAAAAAAAAAAAAAAAAAAAAAAATGTTAATAAGTAGCTCTATTCACAATGGTTAAAACGAAGGAAAAACCCAAATGTCCATCAACAGATGAATGAATAAACAAAATGTGGTGTGTCCATATAATGGAATATTATTCAGCTATAAAAAGAAAGAAATGAATTCAATTTCTGGTCGTCTGGTTGACCCAGATGGCAGCATAAGATGCTCTAGGAAAAAAAAAAAAAAAAAAAAAAAGATGCTCTAGGGTGCCATTCCACCACAGAATTTTTAAACAACTAGCAAAAACTGGCAAGGTCATCTCCCTCAAAATTCAAAAAAACAGTTTATGGGTTGCACTAACTGGTTAAGTGCAGAATCAAGAAAGCACAGCTTTTTAAAAAAATGTAGGAGAAGCTTGTGGCACCCTTGCTGGCTCCTTCACCACACCCTCCCCGGCACTAGCCTGCGCTCGCATTGTGAGTCCCCAGCCCTATTCTGGAGGGAGTATACTGGAATGTCTATAAATAGGTGCCAATCTATTGGGTACAATCCAAGATAGAAACAGTGAAGGGGTGAATAATAGAGATTAGAAAAAATTTCTCTACTTAGACTATCTGTGTGACTTTCACTGCTTAGATAAACAGAACAGTTATCAAGAAGTCTAGAGGGGGAAGCAGCTGTGGTTCAAGCAGTTGAGCTCCCATTTACCGTGTGGAGGACCTGGGTCCAATCCTGGGACCTCCTGGGAAAAAGACAAGAAAAAATGTGTCCCAGACCTGTGTGGCAAAGCGAAGCATGAAAAAGATGATGACATAACCAGGTAGAAAGAAAAGAAAAGAAAAAGAAGTCTAGAAGGAAGTGGATGTGGGTGGCTCAAGCAGTTGGGTGCCCGCCTACCACATGGGAGGTCCTGGGTTTGGTTCCCAGTGCCTCCTAAAGAAGATGAGCAAGACAGCGAGCTGACCCTATGGGCTGGTGTGGCGAGCTGACGCAAGCTGACGCAACAAGAAGACACAACAAGGAAACACAATGACAGACACAAAAAGTTGAGGTGGCTCAAGTAACTGAGCCCCTCCCTCCCACACAGGAGGTCCTGGGTTCGGTTCCTGATGCCTCCTAAAAAAAGTCAAGCAGACACAAAGAGCACACAACAAACAGACACACAGAGCAGACAACAAGTGCAAACAATGGGGGGGGGGTGTATAAATAAAGTAAATCTTAGGAAAAAAGAAGTCTAGAAAGGGCCCTCCCTCAAGTGGCCAAGAGATAGTACTACAATACTTAATTTCCAATGCAAAAAGAAGGCACTGGAGCTTCAGTTAGAGGACAAAACATAATAGAAGCTGTAGTTTTAGGACAGAGTCTTGAAAATTCCTTTTGTTTCATGTCCTTTTGTACCCCCCTCTACTGCCTTATCGTGAATATGAGAGTGACCATCTCTGAACTCCTAAGGGTCCTGGGTGTGTCCTCAAGGGCTATAATGAACATCAGAGCTGAACCATTGCTGATGCCAGAAGTTTTCTTAATTTAGTTCTAATTTGTTTCCTTTTCCTAAATTTTGAATATAATGAAATTTAAATCTGATTGTATAAAGACCCAAGTTAACCACTCACTGATGAAGAGAAATTTTAAAGTATCCACTTTGCAGCTTACAAAGTTTCCAGCCTTAGCCAAGTTACCAAATGTGCCAGTAGTGCTTTTAGGGAAAGGAAGGGAATCACAGATATGATGCAGCTTCATTCTTGGTTAAGATATATAATCTTTTACTTCCCTGGGCAGGGTGCTCGAGAGCCGGTCCTTCATGGACAGATGGATGGATGCACAGAGATAAGATGGGAGGTATGGAAAGAAGTGGAGGTTCAAATACTCTATGCCTAATGAATACCAAATGAGGCAATTTTTGCAGCTCCCTTTGAGAATATGTTTAGTTGCTAATGAAATAGGTCCTAATCAAGTTATATACGCCAATGTTCCTAAGCCTTACAATCTCAGCCACTGCCTCAAAGACACAGAGGTCAAAAAGTTGATACATACCCACACACATTTTGACATCATTCACAGTGAAGTCTGGATCTGGCATCCTATGAAACAAACACCAGTAAGTACCAATGGAAAGCACAACTTCTCTAATTTGGTCTGTTTTTCTTAAAATATTTAGAACTTACCAATCAAGCAATTTGATCTTCACGTTTAGGTTGAAAAATACTTTTAAAATATGTGATCATATATGTGCATATATACTTAGGAATAAAGAATAATATACAACAAAATGTTAACAGTGATTATCTGAGGGTGGTATATTCCAGGAGATTTAAATCTGTTTTATTTTTAGTTTGTCTTTATTTTCTCATTTACCTATAACAAACATGAATATTTGTGTAACAAAAGACAAAATGAAAATGGGAAATTTATCAATTACCTACTGCTTTAGGTTATAAATACTGTTTACAACCCTGAGAATAGCATGGCCATTTCCCAACCAAATCTAATCCGTCCAAGAACACTTACTTTATTCCAAGTCCATCAGAATTCTTGAAAATCAGAGGGTCTCTCAAGCCACCCCGCTGAATATACTCTACATTAAAATCTGTCACCATAGAAAACAATTGTTAGAGAGGCAAGAGGTGTAACTGGAAACAGATAAAAGGACCACAAAAAGGACCCTAAGCAATAAGGTACAGATGGTGTTTGTTATTCTGTGAACACAGTTATACTCTGTTAGACAATAAATGCTTGTTACTAAGAAGCACCTCTTAAGATAGAGAGAGAGCACATTGAGAAGGGCTTGAGTGGCCTGTTTGCTAAGCCTATTATATCCAAAGGAAATTCAGAACTTAACCAATAGGGGTCAATACTAATACTGAGTCATCCCATAAATACTAAGCAGAAATTACCATCACCCTGTCTTTTATTGGCTAAAAAAATAAAATTTGCCCACGAAAATATATACTATAATATCCTTGTCAGTTTGCTAAGGAGCAAAGCTGTATAGTACATATGAGATCCCACCTTCACTTATATTGGGGCAGGTATATGCATGAAAGAGTTTCAATTGCACTATTTTTCATTAAATCTGACCAAAAGACAGGAGAAGGAAGAGACCTTTAGGAAAAACCTCCAAAAACATACCTACCATGAAAAAAAAGCTTGCTTCTAATACAGAAGGGAATGACTCACGGTGGGGAGGAGGTGTTGGGGTTGGGGAAACACTTGGCATTGGATAACGAGAGATAATAAAGATAAAAAGCATCACCAAGCAATATTTTAGCAGCATGGATGCTGAGTCCACAGTTCCCTGAGTCTACAACTTGCTACATCAGAAGACTGCAAGTTTGATGAAAATGATACTGACCTTTTCCCTCCATAAAAGTAACAAAATTGGCATTATATTTGTTGGTATGGAGTTTCTCTTCTAAGTCAAAAGTTCTTTTTCCTTCTATTTCATCATCTGAAATGCCATCATCTTCATAGCGCCGTCGCATGGTACCACGCTGGGGAGAGAAAAGACATAAGGATAAAACGATGTACTTTTTCATGTCTATCGAAAAGAGGACATAGTTTCCTTACATATGCAAAGTGCTACTTCCAAATTCAGTTGCTAAGACAGGCATCAATTTTATAGATCTTTTCTTTTCCTCATCTAAAACTCAGCTAATGTTCCCAGAATTCTTAGAGTATAAAAAACTTTTAGTGAGCCAGTGGTTCCCTACTTATGAATTTTACGCCTGCTCTTTAAGCCTAGAGATATAAATTCACAATAAAAACATTACCAAATAGGGTCTAATAAACATTTCATTTGTCTTTCATTGCTAAGCAGAGTGGGGACAAATTGACTTTAAGAACATTTCAAGCCAGGATACAAATTTATAATGTTTTCAGAGGGGAAAGATGTATGTGTATCATCTTTCTAAAACAACCTTCAAGAATACCTAAAACATTTGACTTAACAGATAAAAAACTCTTTATCTCAGATAAGGGAAGAAAGCTAATGTGAACAGTAGTTTACCAAACAGTAGAACATCAATATTTACTTTTTAAAAATATATATTTATGTATTTATATATTTTTCCTCTTCCTCTCGTTATTTGCACTTGCCGTCTGCTCTCTGTGTATGTTTGTTGTGTGCTATTTGTGTCTACTCATCTTTTTTTTTTTTTTTAGGAGTCATTGGGAACTGAACCCAGGACCTCCCATATGGGAGGGAAGCGCCCAATCACTTGAGCCACCCGTTTGTTCTGTCTTTCATTGTGTTTCCTCGTTTTGTCTCCTCGCTGTATCATCTTGTTGAGTCAGTTCGACGGGCCAGCCCATCAGGTAAGCTCACTGTCTTCTTTATAAGGCACAAGGAACCGAACCCGGGACCTCCCCTGTGGTAGAAAGGCACCCAACTGCTTGAGCCACATCCGCTTCCCAATATTTACTGACTTTTAAAGAAATTATATCTATCCATAGATACACAAATGACCAATAAGCATATAAAAAGATGTCCAGGGGGGGCAGATGTGGCTCAAATGGTTGGGTGTCCATCTGCCATGTGGCGGGACCTGGGTTCGATTCCCGGGACCTCCCGGTAAAATAAAATATAGAGAGAGAGGGCGCATGGGCTGCCAGGCTGTGTGCTGGTGAGCCGCCAGGCCCCAAGAGCCATGCAGCAAGATGATGACATAACAGGAGGGAGACGCAGGGGAGAGATAAGACGAGATGCTCTGAAAGCTCCAAGAACCAGGAGCCGAGGTGGCGCAGGTGGCCGAACACCTCTCTCCTACATCGGAGGTCTCCAGGATCGAATCCTGGTAAAGACTGGAGGAGGAGGATGAGAAGAGATGGCAGGAAACAGACACAGAGAATTGCCCAGCGAATGGACACAAAACAGCAAATGGGGAAGGGGGTTTTTAAAATGGATAAAATAAATAAATAAACTTAAAAAAAAAAAAAAAAGATGTCCAATATTATTAGTGATTAAGGAAATACAAATCAAAACCACAAAATTGATGTGGAGGCAGTGGCCACTGGAGGCTCTGGGGACAGAGAGAGGGAAAAACAGGTCTAAATATGGGGGCTTTTTTGGGACTTGGGAATTGTCCTGAATGACACTGCAACGACAGATACAGGCCATTTTATATCTTCCCATAACCTGCAGAATTATGTGGGAGAGAATGTAAACTACAGTGTGAACTATGGTCCATGCTCAGTGGTAATGCCACAGAACGTGTTTATCAATTGCAATGAATGTGCCACATAATTAAACATGTTGTTTATGTGGGAGGGTGTGGGAGGTGTGGGGAGTAAGGCATATGGGAATCCCTATATTTTTTGTGTAACATTTATGTAATCTAAGTATCTTTAAATATATATATATTAAAAAAAAGAAAAAACCACAGTGAGGGAAGCAGATGTGATTCAAGAGGTTGTTTTTCCCATGCTTCCTAAGGAAAACAGAAACAAACAACAAGCAAAAATATATACCAACTCAGGGGAGCCGATGTGGTTCAGTGGTTGAATGCCAGCTTCCCACATATGAGGGTCCTGGTTGCAGTCCCCAACCCATGGTATCACAAAAAAGAAATAGAAAAACAAACAGCAACCACAACAAAAAAAATACTGCCATGGTGAAGTATTAAGTGGCATAGGAGCATAATGCATGCAACCTATTCTAAAATGCTTAGAAAGCAGATTAATGTGGATGGATGGATGGATGGATAGGTGGTAGAGGGTAGGGGAGAGAAGGGACGGAGTACAAATGTGGAAGGCTGGGTTGGTATATAAGGGAGTTAGTGGTTTGTAATGTATTACTTTTGTAACTTTCCTGTAAGTTTGAAGTTATTTCAAAATAAAAAAAGATAAAATGTTGCTTATGCTGTAAATTCACGGCCTCAGAAATGAAAGCTTTTACCTTAAATAAAATCACCATTATAAAAAGCCAACCCATTTCTGGCACTTTGTACCAGCCCTTTAGCAAACTAAGATAACTTCCATATAAATGTGATGAATGCCCTTTCCATTTCTACAAAGAAAGCTGTTGGAATTTTGATTTGGATTGAGATGAATCTGGAATCACTTTGGGTAAATGGCATCTTAACGATATTTAGTCTTTCAATCCATGACAATAAAATGTTCTTCCATTTATTTAGGCCTTCTATGATTTTAGCATCGCTTTATGGTTTTCTCTGTATACATTCTTTACATACTTACATTTCTTTTTTTTTTTTTACTTTATTTTGTACATTTAATAATTGAAAATATAAACAATAATTTAAAAATAAAGGGAAGCGGCTGTGGCTCAATCTGTAGGGCTCCCGTTTACCATATGGGAGGCCCGGGTTCGGTTCCCGGGGCCTCCTGGTGAAGGCAAGCCCGCCCGCACGGCGTGGTTAGCTGACCCAGCGAGCACAAGCAGCAAGGGGGGGGATAAATGAATAAATAAATAAAATCTTAAAAAAAAAAAAATAAATAAATAAAATAAAATAAAATAAAAATAAAAAGAAACTACAACTGAGTAAAAACGTATATTTCTTACAAATGGCAAAAAAACACATGAAGAAATGCTCAACATCACTCATGATTAGGGAAATGCAAATCAAAACTACAATGAGGTATCATTTCACACCTATCAGAATGGCCACTATGAAAAAGACAGAGAACTACAAGTGTTAGAGAGGATGTGGAGAGATAGGAACACTTCTTCACTGTTGGTGGGAATGCAGGATGGTACAACCACTATGGAGGACTGGTTGGCAGTTCCTAAAGAAGTTGAATATAGACTTGCCACGTGACCCTGCAATACCACTACTGGGTATATACCCAGAAGAACTGAGAGCAGTGACACGAACAGACATCTGCACACCGATGTTCATAGCCACATTATTCATCATTGCCAAAAGTTGGAAACAACCCAGGTGTCCATCAACAGACGAATGGATAAACAAACTGTGGTCTATTCACACGATGGAATATTATGCAGCTGTAAGAAGAAATGAAGTCATAAAGCATATGACAACATGGATGAACCTGGAGGACATTATGTTGAGTGAAGCAAGCCAGACACAAAAGGACAAATACTGTATGAATGCATTACTATGAACCAAATACATTGTGTAATATATTGTTTGATTCACACACACAAAAAAACAAAAGAACAAAAAACAAAACAACAACAAAAAGTTTACATGTATCCATTACATTTAATTGAGAAATGTATATATTTATTCATCTGTGTTTACTTTTTTAGTTTTTAATTGCTTATGTTTTCAATTATTAAATGTACAAAATAAAGTTAAAAAAAAAACAAAAAACATGTATTTCTCAATTAAATGTATTGGATACATATAAAACCTTTTTTGGACTCATACAATATGTATCCAATATATTTGGTTCATAGTAACTCATCCATACAGTATTTGCCCTTTTGTGCCTGGCTTGCTTTGCTCAACATAATGTCCTCCAGGTTTATCCATGTCATCATATGCTTTATGACTTTAATTTCCTCTTACAGCTGCATAATATTCCATTGTGTGAATACACCACAGTTTGTTTATCCATTCATTGGCTGAGGGACACCTGAGTTATTTCAAACTTCTGGCAATTGTGAATAATGCCACTATGAACATCGGTGTGCAGATGTCTATTCGTATCACTGCTCTCAGTTCTTCTGGGTATATACACAGTAGTGGTATTGCCGGGTCACGTGGCAAGTCTATATTCAACTTCTTTAGGAACTGCCAAACAGTCCTCCACACTGGCTGTACCATTCTGCATTCCCACCAACAATGAAGAAGTGTTCCTCTCTCTCCAACACTTGTAGTTCTCTGTCTTTTTAATAGTGACCATCCTGATAGGTGTGAAATAATATCTCATTGTAGTTTTGATTTGCATTTCCCTAGTCATTAGTAATGTTGAGCATTTTTTTCTTTTTCTTCTTTTTTTGCCATTTGTGTTTCTTCTTTGGACAAATTTCTAACTAAGTCTTTTGCTCATTTTTTAATTGGGTCATTTGTTTTTTATTGTTGAGTTATAAGATCTCTTTATATCCTGGATATTTTATTCATTCATTCATTCATTCATTCATTCATTCATTTATCCCCCCCTTGCTGCTTGTGCTCGCTGGGTCAGCTAACCACGCCGTGCGGGCGGGCTTGCCTTCACCAGGAGGCCCTGGGAACCGAACCCGGGGCCTCCCATATGGTAAACGGGAGCCCCACTGATTGAGCCATAGCCGCTTCCCTATATTCTGGATATTAAACACCTATCAGGGGGGGATGGATGTGGCTCAAATGGTTGGGCGTCCGTCTCCCATGTGGAGGGACCCGGGTTCGATCCCCGGGACCTCCTGGTAAAAAAATAATAATAATAAAAAATAAAATAAATAAATAAACACCTATCTGACATATGATTTCCGAATATTTTCTCCCACTGAGTTGGCTGTCTTTTTACCCTTTTGACAAAGTCCTGTGAGGTACAAAAGTTTTAATTTTTGAGGAGATCCCATTTATCTATTTTTTTCTTTTGTTGCACATGCTTTGGGTGTAAGGTCCAAGAAACTACCACCTACTACAAGGTCTTGAAGATGTATTCCTACATTTTCTTTTAGTAGTTTTATGGTCCTGGCTTTTATATTTAGGTCTTTGATTCATTTTGAGTTGAGTCTTGTATAGGGAATGAGATAGGAGTCCTCTTTCACTCTTTTGGTTATAGATACCCAGTTCTCCCAATACCTTTTGTTGAAGAGACTGTTTAGTTTCATTAACATGGACTTGGTAGGTTTGTCAAAAACCAGTTGACTGGGTAGATGAAGGCTTATTTCTGGATTCTCAACTCTATTCCACTGATCAATGTGTCTATCTTTATGCCAGTACCATGCTGTTTTGACCATTGTAGCTTTGTAATATGTTTCAAGGTCAGGCAGTGAAATTCCTCCCACGTCACTCTTCTTTTTAAGAATGCTTTTGACTATTCGGGTGCATTTTCCCTTCCAAATGAATTTGGTAATTTCCTTTTCTAATTCTGTAAAGTAGGCTGTTAGAATTTTGATTGGTATTGAATGGAATCTATAAATCAGTTTGGGTAAGATTGACATCTTCACGATATTTATTCTTCCAATCCATGAACGAGGAATATCTTTCCATTTGTTTATGTCTTTTAAAATTTCTTTTAGCATTGTTTTGTTGTTTTCTGCATACGGGTCCTGTACTTTTTGGTTAAATTAATTCCTAGGTATTTGAGTCTTTTGGTTGCGATTGTAAATGGAATTTTTCTTCCTGATTTCCTCCTCAGATTGTTCAGTACTAGTGTACAAAAACATTACTGATTTTTGTGTGTCGATCTTGTTTCCTGTCACTTTGCTGAACTCATTTATTAGCTCAAGTAGCTTTGTCATAGATAATTCAGAATTTTCTAAATACAGAATTATGTCATTTTGCAAACACAGAGTTTTATTTACTCTTTTCCTATTTGGATGCCTTTAAATTTTTTATCGTCTACTTGCCCTAGCTAAAACTTCTAGTACAATATTGAATAACAATGGTGACAGTGGGCATCCTTGTCTTGTTCCCCATCTTAGAGGGAAAGCTTTCTACCTTTCCCCATCGAGTACAATGTTGGATGTGGGTTTTTCATACATGCCTTTTATCAGTTTGAGGAATTTTCCTTCTATTCCTATCTTCTGAAGTGTTTTTATCAAAAAAGGATGCTGGATTTTGTTGAATGCCTTTTCTGCATCTATTGAGATGATGTGGTTTTTTTCCCTTCCATTTGTTAATGTGGTGTATTACTTTGATTGGTTTTCTTATATTGAAAAAGTCTTGCATACCAGGAATAAATCCCACTAGGTTGTGATGTATAAGTCTTTTGATATGCTGTTGGATTCAATTTGCAAGTATTTTGTTGAGAATTTTTGCATCTATGTTCATTAGAGAGATTGGTCTGTAATGTTCTTTACTTGTTATCTTCATCTGGCTTTGGTATTAGGTAATGCTGGCTTCAAAAAATGTGTTGGGTAATTTTCCCTCCTCTTCAATTTTTTTGGAAGAGTTTAAACACGATTGGTGTTAATTCTTTTCGAAATGCTTGGTAGAATTCACGCGTGAAGGCATCTGGTCCTGGATTTTTCTTTGCTGGGAGATTTCTGATGATGGATTCAATCTCTTTAATTGTGGTTGATTTGTTAAGTTCTTGTATTTTTTGTAGGATCAGTGTAAGTTGTTTGTGCATTTCTAGGAATTTGTCCATTTCATCCAGGTTTTGTCTAGTTTGCTGGCACACAGTTTCTCATAATATCCTCTTATGATTCTTTTTATTTGTGTGGAATCAGTCATAACAGCCTCCCTTTCATTTCTGATTCTATTTATTTGCATCTTCTCTTTTTTCTCTGTTAGTCTAGCTAGGGGTTTGTCAATTTTATTGATCTTCTCAAAGAACCAACTTTTGGTTTTCTTGATTTTCTCTATTGTTTTTTTTTTGTTGTTCTCAATTTCATTTACTTCTGCTTTAAACTTATTTTGTTCCTTCTGCTTTCTTTGGGATTGGTTTGCTGTTCTTTTTCTAGTTTCTCTAGTTGTTCAGTTAAATCTTTGAGTTTAGTGCTTTCTTCTTTTTAAATATAGGCCTAAAAGCTTAAGGCTATAAATTTGCCTCTCAAGACTGCCTTTGCTTTATCCCATACGTTTTGATAAGTTGTGTTCTCATTTTCATTTTTTTCGATGTATTTACTAATTTCACTTGCAATTATTCTTTAACTCACTGATTATTTAGGAGTGTGTTGTTCAGCCTCCACACATTTGCGAACTTACTTTTTTCCTATTATTGATTTCCAGTTTCATTCCATCATGATCTGAGAAGGTGCTTTTATAATTTCAGTCTTTTCATATTTATTGAGAGCTGCATTGTGCCCTAACATGTAGTCTATGCTGGAGAAAGATCCATGGGCACTTGAGAAGAATGTAAAACCACTTAATTTGGATGCAGTGTTCTGTATATGTGTTAGGTTTAACTCCTTTATCATATTGTTCAAGTTCTGTTTGTTTGTTGATCTTCTGTCTAGTTGTGCTATCTAATGATTTAAGTAGGGTGTTGAACTCTCCAACGATTATTGTAGAGATGTCCTCTTTCTCCCTTCAGTTTTCCCAGAGTTTGTCTCATGTATTCTGGGGCACCTTGGTTAGATGCACAGATATTTATGTCTTCCTGGTGGATTGTCCCTTTAATTAATATATAATGGCCTTCCGTATCTCTTAAATTTTTTTTTCTTCTGCGTTTAAAGTCTGTTTTGTCAGGTATTAGTATAGCTACTCCTGCTCTTTTTTGTTTACTATTTACATGGAGTATCTTTTTCCAACCTTTCACTTTCAGACAGTTTATATCCCTGGGTCTAAGGTGAGTTTCTTGTAAGCAGCATATGGATGGTTCACGTTTTTTAAATCCGTTCTGTCAGCCTGTATCTTTTGATTGGGGAGTTTAGTCCACTCACATTCCATGATATTACTATAAATGCATTATTTACTTCTATCATTTTATTCTTTTGTTTTCTTATGTCATATCATATTTTTGTCCTTTTACTCTTTTGGTTATCCTTTCTCTATCCTTTCTTCTATATTTTCCTCCAGGCCCCTCTCTCCTGTCTTTATTTCAGGTTAGGCTTCCTTTAATATTTCCCCAAAAGGTGGCTTTTTTTTTTTTTTTTTTTTTTGAAACTCTTTAGTTTCTATTTGTTTGTGAATATTTTAAACTCACCTTCATATTTGAAGGACAATTTTGCTCGATAAAGAATTCGCGGCTGGCAGTTTTTCTCTTTCAGTATCCTAATCATATCATACCACTGTCTTCTCGCCTCCAGGGTTTCTGAAGAGAAATCCGCACTAAGTCTTACTAGGCGTGCCTTGTATATGTGATGATTTGCTTTTCGCTTGCTGCTCTGAGAATTTTCTCTTTATCTTTAACATTTCACATTCTGAGTAGTATGTGTCTTGGAGCAGGTCTATTTGGATTTACTCTGATTGGGGTATGGTGTGCTTCTTGGATCCGTAAGTTCATTCTTCCGTGAGAGTTGGGAAATTTTCACCTATTATTTCCTCAAATACTGTTTCTGCCCCTTTTCCCTTGTCTTCTCCTTCTGGAACTCCCATGATACGTATGTTGTTGTGTTTCATGTTGTCATTCAACTTTCTGAGCCCCTGGCTCAGTTTTTTCCATTCTTTTCTCTTTCTGTTCTTTTCTCTCTTCAATTTCAGCTGTTCTGTCTTCGGGATCACTTATTCTTTCTTCTATCATTTCGAGTCTGCTGTTGTATGCCTCTAATGTTTTGCTTTGTTTTTTAATTTATTATTTATTTATCCCCCCTTGCTACTTGTGCTTGCTGTGTCCATTTGCTGTGCATTTTTCTGTGTCTGCTTGTCTCCCTTTGTTGCGTCCTCTTGCTATGTCAGCTCACTGCGCCGCGTGGGCCAGCTTGCCTCCCATATGGTAAACGGGAGCCCAACTACTTGAGCCACATCTGCTTCCCTCTAATGTGTTTTTTTAAATTCAATTCTTTTTTTTCGCTTTGATTATTCCTCTAATGTGTTTTTTTTTTCTTTTTTTTTTTTTTTAAGGATTTATTTATTTATTTACTTTTATCCATTTTTACACCCCTTCCCCCTCCCCCCCCCCCGTTTTTGCTGTTTCTGTGTCCATTCGCTGGGCAACTCTGTGTCCATTTTCTGCCCTCTCTTCTCATCCTTCTCCTCCTGTCTTCACTGGGATTCAATCCTTGGAATCTCTGATGTAGGAGAGAGGCATCCTGCCCGCGCAACCTTAGTTGCTGGTTTTTCGGTGCGTCTCATCTTGCCTCTCCCTTGTGTCACTCTCCTATTATGTCATCATCTTGCTGTGTGGCTCGCGGGAACTGGTGGTGCGCCCGCGCACAGGGCCTGGCGGCCCACGCACCTTCTATATATTTTTTAAATTTTTACCAGGAGGTCCCGGGGATTGAACCCAGGTCCCTCCATATGGGAGATGGACGCCAACCAGATATAGCCCCCTGCTATATCTCTTAAGGTTGACCAGAGATACCTAGAGTTACAGTCTTTTCCCATACAGGATGGACATATAATAAATCAGGCTTAGTTTATCACCAGCATTCTAAAAACCAGACCTAGGGAGGAAAACGAGGTCTGGGGACACATGCATGGTTTCTAATATAGCGAATGTTTAGCCCACCCTGATTATCACAGAATCAGGACAGTGAGAATATTCGCATCTAATGTGTTTCTGATCTCAACTATTGTGACTTTCTTTCTGTTCAGTTCAAATTCTTCTTTGCACTACCCCTCAGTTTAATTTTTTTGGGGGGTCTATTTAGTCATATTGTCTTTCAACTCATTAATTTGACTTTGGAAATTTGTGCACTTCTCACGAATTAGTTCTATCAAATTCTGTGTCTCTACTGGGGCTTTGATATATTCCTTTTCTTGGACCATGTCTTCCATTTCTTAGTATGGCTCATAATTTTTTGCTGATGTCTAAGCATCTGTTTAGGATGCAGTTCACTTAGATGCACAATTTCTTTCTCTTTTGTAGGGATTTAGTAGCAGGAGGTTATGTGTTACCACTCCTTTTTAATTCTTAGCTCGACCTGGATTGTCAGGATTGTCCCTGCTAGTTGCTCAAAACTGGGCTCTGGATCCAGTAATTGGTTGCAGACTTGCTTCCTAGGGCACTGGGGAGGGAAGCTATAAAAGCCGGAAAAAGCCTCTCTCACTTATTACTATTTTTTTTTAACAGCACCAGTCTCACTTACTTTTAATTTTCACACATGCACTGCCTTGTTCTGCCAGCAGATGGCGCTCTTTGACAGCTCTCAGTTCAGTGCCTGGTGGGAATCTATTTGTTGTTAACACAGACTAGATGAATGTGACAGAGCTTCCTGCCTGGAGGCTAAGAGCCTTGTAATTCAAACTTTCTCAGAGACAGTTCTCCAGCCTTCACTGGCAGCTCCCTCTCTTTTCCCAGGTAGGAAACATTTCCACTCCCCTCTGAGTCCTCAACAATCAGTCCTGGTTATCAGAGGAGATTGGGAGGGTTGTATATCTTTAGCCCCTTGCCAGCTCCCAAGGAAAACAATGGTGTGGCCCCACCAGGCCTGGAAGGGCTCCTAGGACACAGCAGACCAAATCTGTGAGTCAAAAGCTGAGTCAGCCTTAGGCTGTGTCCCTTTCTCTCCTCTTTCCTGGAGTGGTGGATTCATGGAGTCCCTTTTGTCTATAGGGGCAGGCCCAGAGGCCTGAGAATTCTAAAGTGTCTTTAGTGTGGGGGATGGGGTAGGCAGCAGGAGCTGCTGGTTCCAACTCATAGTTCTGTTGCTGTGATTCCCCTCTTTTGTCCCTTTCTCCTCTGGACATAGCTTTCACCTGGTGTCCTAAACCCAGTTCTTTTTCCAGGCTGTTTCAAACTATACTCTAGCTATTTTTCTGTAGAAGAGAGTCCTGTGTCTTTCTAGTCTGCCATCTTCCCGGAATTCCTACTTTGTAATTACATTTATTTCTAGATATTTGATTCTTGAATGGCATTTTTTTTTCTTGATTTCCTCTTTAGATTGTTCCAATTGTGTACAGAAATGCTACTAATTTTGGCACTTAATTTATTAGCTCTAGTTATGTTTTTGTGGATAGTTCAGGATTTTCTACATATAGGATTATATAATCTGTAAAAAGGGAAAGTTTTACTTCTTCCTTTCCAAGTGGGATGTCTTTTATTTCTTTTTCTTGCCTAATTGCTGTGGCTAAAACGTCCAATGCAATGTTGTGTAACAGTGGTGATACTGGCATCCTTGTCTTATTCTTGATCTTAGAGGGAACGCTTTCAGTTTTTCACCATTATGATGTAAGCAGTGGTTTTTCCACATATATTCTTTCCCACATGGAGGAAGTATCCTCTTGTTCCTAGTTTTCTCAGTGTTTTGATCAAAAAGGAGTGCTGGATTTTGTCAAATGACTTTTCTGCATCAATTGCAAAGATCATCTAGGTTTTTTCCTGCATTCTAACAATGTGGTATATCACATTGCTTTTCTTATATTGAACCACCCTTGCATACCTTGGATGAAATCCATTTGATCATGGTATATAATTCTTTTAATGTGCTGTTGGATTCAGTTTGCTAGTATTTTGTTGAAGATCTTTGCATATATAATAGTCATAAGGGATAATTTCCCTTTCTTTTGGTAGTGTTAGTTTTGTTATTAGGGTGATGAGGCTGGCATGAGGCTGGATGAGTTACGGAGTGTTCCCTCATCGTCAACTTTTTTTTTTTTTTAATGTGAGCAATGACGTGTTAATTCTTTGTTTTGTTTGTTTTTGTTTTTAAAGATTTCTCCACACCCCCTTGCTGTTTGCACTTGCTGTGTGCTTTGTCTTTAGGGGGCACCAGGAACTAAACCCAGAACCTCCGATGTTGGAGGGAGGTGCCTAATTGCTTGAGCCATCTCCGTTCCCTGCTTCGTTGTATCTCTCATTATGTTTTTTCTTCTGGTGTCTCTTGTTGTGTCATCTTGATGCTTCAGCTTGTTGCGCCTGCCTGTCTCGTCAGCTCACTGTCTTACTTGTTTTCTTCAGGAGGCACTGGGAACCTCTGCTCCCTGCTTTGTTGTGTCTCTATGTTTTTCTTCTTGTGTCCGTTGTTGCATCATCTTGTATCAGTTTGCTGTGCCCGCATGTCACGCCAGCTCACTGTCTTCTTTACAAGGCACCTGGAACCAAACCACGAACCTCCCATGTGGTAGGCAGGAGCTCAGTCGCCTGAGCCACAGCACTTCCCTGTTTAATTCTTTTTGGAATGTTTGGTAAGATTCAATAAGTGAAGATATTTGTTCTTGGACTTTTCTCTGTTGGGAGGTTTTGGATTACTGATTCAAGTTCTTTACATGTTATTGGTCTTTGAAAATTTTCTATTTCTTTATGAGTCAGTTTAGGTAGTATGTTTCTTTTTCTTTTTTTTTAAGATTTATTTATTTATCCCCCCTTGCTGCTTGTACTCACTGTGTTCATTTGCTGTGCGTTTTTTTGTGCCTGCTTGTCTCCCTTTGTTGGGTCGTCCTGCTGCGTCAGCTCACCGCACTGCGCGGGCCGGCTTGCCTTCACCAGGAGGCCCCGGGAATTGAACCCGGGGCCTCCCATATGGTAAATGGGAGCCTTATTGATTGAGCCACATCCACTTCCCAGGTAGTATGTTTCTAGGAAACTGTCTACTCATCTAGGTTAACTAATTTGTTAGTGTAGCGTTCTTCAGGGTATCCTCTGATAATCCTTTCCACTTCTAAGGGTTCAGCAGTAATGTCTCCCCACCCCTACCGCTTTCATTTCTGATTTTAGTTATTTGCATCCTCTTCTAATCTTTTGGTCTAGCTAAAGGTTTATCAATGTTATTGATCTTTTCAAAGACCCAACTTTTGTTTTCGTTAATGTACTACTTTGTTTGTTTCTTTGTTTTCTATTTCATTTTTCTCTACTCTACTCTTTTTTTCCTTTTGCCAACTTCAGGTTTAGTTTGCTCTTCTTTTTCTACATCTTCCAATTGTGAGTTTAGTTTTCTGATGAAAGATCTTTCTTCTTTATTAATGTAAGCATTTAGAGCTATAACTCTCTCCCAGCACTGTCTTTGCTGCATCCCTTAAGTTTTGGTATGTTGTGTTCCCCTGCCCCCCATGATTGCTCCGTTGTTTGTCTGCTCATTGTATTTTTTTTGCTTCTTGTTTGTGCTCATTGTCTGCTTGTTGTTTTTGCTCATTGTCTGCTTTTTCTTTAGGAGGCAGCAGAAACCAAACCCAGGACCTCCCGTGTGGGATTCAGGTGCTCAACTGCTTGAACCATATCCACTCCCTGCTCCTTTGTTTTTGCTCATTCTCTGCTTGCCTTCTTTAAGAGGTACTAGGAACTGAACATAGGACCTCCCATGTGAAAGGTGGTGCTCAACTGCTTAAGCCATATCCACTCCCCATATGTTGTGTTCTTTTACCTCAAGATATTTCCCAATTTCCATGTTGATTGCTCCTTTGACCCACTGATAGTTTAAGAGTGTGTTTTTAAATTTCCATATATTTGTGAATTTTCCACTTCTCCCTCTGTTATTCATCTCTAGTTTCACTTCATTGTGGTCAGAGAAGATACATTGTAGAATTTCAATATTTTTTAATTTATTGAGACTTGTTTTGTGAACTCACATTTGGTCTATCCTGGAGAATAATCCATGTGCACTAGAGAAGAACTGTATCTTGCTGTTGTTGGATGATATATTAGGTCTAGTTGGTTTAGAATATTGTTCACATAATCCACAGAATTGTGTGGGAGAGAGGGTAAACTACAATGTAAACTATAATCTATGCTTCGTGGCAATGCTCCAAAATGTGTTCATCAATTGCAAGGAATATACCACACTAATGAAGGATGTTGTTAATGGGGGCAAATGTGGGTGGTGTGGGGAGCAGGGCATATGGGAATCCCCTATATTTTTTATGTAACATTTATGCAATGTAAAGTATCTTAAAAAAAAAAAAAAGGTATATTAAAAAAACTAAAAAAAAAAAAAAATATATATATATATATGGTTCAAGTTTTCCATTTCCTTACCTAACTTTTGTCTAGATATTCTATTATTAAAAGTGGTTGGCGGGCAGATGTGGCTCAAATGGTTGGGCGTCTATCTCCCATATGGAGGGACCTGGGTTCAATCCCCAGGACCTCCCGGTAAAAAGAAAAAAAAAAAAATTGGTGCACTGGGGGAAGCAGATGTAGCTCAACTAGTTGGGTACCTGCCTACCACGTGTGAGGTCCCAGGTTAGGGTCCAAGAGGCTCCTAAAGAAGACAAGCAGATGCCACACCCGCCACAACGAGCAGATGCCACAAGCCAGCAGACGCCACAGCCTGCGGGGAGCGGATGTGGCTCACATCATGGGGCACTCGCCTCCCATGTGGGAGGGTCCCGGGTTCAGTTCTGGATGCCTCCTGGAAAAGGTGAGCCAACAATGAGCAGACAGATGAGAGAACCATTGGGGGAAGGGGGGGGGAGACACACAAATAAAAATAAGTATATGCATATATCTTTTTTAAAAAATGGTGCACTGAAGTCTCCTATTATTAATGTAGAACCATCCATTTTTCCCTTCAAATCTGTTCAATATTTACTTCATTTATTTTGGGGCTCTGCTGTTAGGTGCATATAAATTTTTAATTATTTTGTTTTCTTATTGAATTGATCCTTTATCAATATATAGTACCCTTCTTTTCCCTTGATCAGTTTTTGACTTAAAGTCTATTTTATCTGATATTAGGATAGGTATCCCAGAACTCTTCTGGTTACTATTTGCATGGTGTTTATTTTCCCACGCTTTTACTTTCAACCCACTTGTGTCTATGAATTTAAGGCAAGTCTCTTCTAAACAGCATATAGTTGGGTCATGCTTTTTTCCCCCATTCTGCCAATCTCTGCCCCTTGAATGGATAATTTAATCAATTTACATACGAAATAACTACTGGTAATGAACAACTTCTGCCATTTTGCTATTTGGTCTTTGTGTTATATCTTTTTGACTCTCAATTCTTCCATTGATGCCTACTTTATTATTTATTTGATTCTTTGTATTTTACCATTTTTAAGTCCCTTCTCTTTATTTTTCTGCATGTATTTTTCATATATTTTCTTTGTGGTTACCATGGGGCTTAAATTTAACCTCAATCGATAACAACAACATTTGATTTTATACCAACTTACCTTCAATAGCATACACAGACTTAACACTTGAAAATATTAAAATGGAAAGGATAAAGCGAAAGATTACAAGATAAACAAAAAAAGAGAAAAAGATGAATGGAGATAACCAGACTTTGGACATACCGCACAAAGACTTTTTAAAAGAATGATCTTTAGTATGTTCAAGGAAATAAAGGAAAACACAGGGAATGAACTAAGGGATACCAGGAAAACAATGAATGAACAATATGAGAATCTCAGTAATGAGAGAGAAATTTTAAAAACAAAACAAACAAATACTAGAGTTGAAGACCACAGTAACTGAAATGAAAAATTAAACAGATTGGAGCTGGTAGAAGAAAGAATCAATGAACTTGAAGACAAGACAATTGAAATTATTCAGGCTGAGGAACAGAAAGAAAAAAGGATTAGAAAAAGTAAAAACAGCATAAAAGACCTATAGGACACCATCTAGAGTACCAATATACACACAATGGGAGTCTCAGAGGGAGAAGAAGGAGTAGAAGGAATAATGACAAAGAATATCCCAAACCTGGCAAAAGACATGAACATGCACATCTAAGAAGCCCACTGAACACCGAACAGGATAAACTCAAAGAGAAATACACCCAGACACATGGTAGCCAAACTGCTGAATGCAAAGAACAAGGAGAAAGTTCTAAAAGCTGCAAGAGAAAAGTAACATGTTATGTACAAGGGAATAACAATTAGATTAAGTACTGTCTTCTCATCAGAAACCATGGAGGCAAAAGGCAGAGGATTGGAATAAAGTGCTAATAGAAAACAACTGCCAACCAAGAATTTTATATCTGGCAAGACTGTCTTTCAAAAACAAAGGAAAGATTAAGACATTCCCTGATAAACAAAAGCTGAGGGAGTTCAATACCACTAGACCTACCTTGCAAGCAATGCTAAAAGGGAGTTCTTCAGACTGAAGAAAAGGACACTAGACAGTGAATCAAAGTAACAAAAAAAGACCTCTGGTAAAATTGGCCATTTGGGTAATTATAAATGCCAACACTATTGTATTTTATTTTTTGGTATCTTTTTTTTTTTTTTTAACTTTATTTTGTACATTTAATAATTGAAAATATAAACAAAAACTAAAAAGTAAACACAGATGAATAAATACATGCATTTCTCAAATACCGGATACATACAATTTTTTTTTTTACTCAAACTATATGGTACACAATATATTTGGTTCATAGTAACACATTCATACAGTATTTGGTCCTTTTGTGTCTGGCTTGCTTCACTCAACATAATGTCCTCCAGGTTCATCCATGTTGTCATATGCTTTACAACTTCATTTCTTCTTACAGCTACATAATATTCCATCATGTGAATAGACCACAGTTTGTTTATACATTTGTCTGTTGATGGACACCCGGGTTGTTTCTAACTTTTGGCAATGGTGAATAATGTTGCTATGAACATTGGTGTGCAGATGTCTGCTCGTGTCACTGCTCTCAGTTCTTCTGTAGATATACCCAGCAGTGGTATTTCCAGGTCACGTGGCAAGCTTCTTTAGGAACTGCCAAACAGTTCTCCACAGTGGCTGTACCATTCTGCATTCCCAGTAAAGAAGTGTTCCTATCTCTCCACATCCTCCCCAACACTTATATTTCTCTGTCTTTTCAATAGTGGCCATTCTGACAGGTGTGAAATGATAGCTCATTGTAGTTTTGATTTGCACTTTGATGTTGAGCATTTCTTCATGTGTTTTTCTGCCATTTGTATTTCTTCTTTGGACAAATGTCTATTCAAGTCTTTCACCCATTTTTTAATTGGGTCATCTGTCTATTATTGAGTTGTAACATCTCTTCATATATCCTGGATATTAAACCCTTATCAGATACGCGATTTCCAAATATTTTTTCCCATTGAGTTGGCTGCCTTATCACCCTTTTGACAAAGTTCTGTGAGGTGCAAAACTAACTCCATTTCTTACGGGTACTAAAGTGCAAGTGCATAAAAAGTAATGATAAGTCTATAGTTTTGGATATACAATGAACAAAGATATAATTTGTAACAAGTACTAAAAAGGGGGTAATGCGCATTTAAGAACAGTGTACTTACATGCTATTGAAGTTAGGTTGGTATCAAATAAATATGACTGTTATATATTTAAGATATTAAATAGAAGGTCCATGGTAACCATAAAGAATATATATGAAAAATAAAATCCAGAAAGATATTGAGAAGGAACTCAGCACGGTATACAATACAAAAAATCAAATAAATATGGAAGTAGGCATTAACAGAAGAATTGAGAGCCAAAAAAGATATAAAGCTTACAAAGGCTAAATTGTAAAATAGTAGAAGAAAATCCTGAATTTTATCAGTAGTTATTTAATGTAAATGGATAACACCCTCTAGTCAAAATGCAGAGATTGGCAGAATGCATAAGAAAGCATGTTCCGGGGAAGCGGCTGTGGCTCAATCAGTAGGGCTCCCGTTTACCATATGGGAGGCCCCGGGTTCGGTTCCCGGGGCCTCCTGGTGAAGGCAAGCCTGCCCGCACGGCGTGGTTAGCTGACCCAGCGAGCACAAGCAGCAAGGGGGGGATAATTGAATAAATAAATAAAATCTTTAAAAAAAAAAAAGAAAGCATGTTCCAAATATATGCTGTTTAGAAGAGATGCACCTTAAATTTAAAGACATAAGCAGATTGAAAGTGAAATGACAGAAAAACTATACCATACAAGTAGTAACCAAAAGACTTTACTAATACACTAATATAAGTCAAAAACTGTTACAAAGGACAAAAAAAAGGTCCTTATATACTGATAAAGGGGTCAAGTCAGCAAGAAGACATAATAATTAGAAATATATATGCAAGGAAGCAGATATGGCTCAAGTGATTGAGCTCCCACCTACAACATGGGAGGTCCCAGGTTCGGTCGCTGGTGCCTCCTAAAGAAGATGAGCAAAACAGTGAGCTGACACGCTGAGCTGATGCAACAAGATGACTCAACAAGAGACACGAGGAAAATATAATGAGAGACATAACAAAGCTGGAATCGAGGTGGCTCAGGCGATTAGACACCTCCCTTCCACATCGGAGGTCCCAGGCTCAGTTCCCAGTGCTTCCCGAAAAGAAGACCAGCACACAACAAGCAGACACAGCAAATGCAATACAATTGGGGGGGGGGGGTGGGGGGAATAAAATGAAATTAAAATAAAATAAAATTAAATTAAATTATATATATATATATATATGCACCTAACAGCAGAGCCCCAAAATAAATGAAACAAATAATGACAGATGTGAAGAGATGGTTCTACATTAATAGTAGGAGACTTCAGTGCACTGCTTTCAATAATGGATATTGATAATGGATAACCTAGACAGAAAATCAATAAGGAAATAGAAGACTTCAATGATACTCTAAACCAACTAGACTTAACAGACACTTCACCCAACAGCAGCAGAATACACATTCTTCTATAGTGCACATGGATTATTCTTCAGGATGTATTATATCACAAATAAGTCTCAAAATATTAAAAAAATACTGAAAGCATACAATGCATCTTATCTGACCACAATGGAATGAAACTAGAAATCAATCAGAGGGAGAAATTCAAAATTTACAATTATGTGGAAATTCAGTAACATACTATTAATCAATAGATAACACACACACACAAGAGAAATTAGGAAATATATTGAGATGAATGCAAATGAAAGTACAATACACTAAAACTTATGGGATGCACCAAAGGCAGTGCTGAGAGGAAAATTTATAGCTCTAAATGCTTACACAAAAAAGCAATAAAGATCTCGAATCAGAGACAACCTCAAAATGGGAGGATTTAAAAAAGAAGAGCAAACTACACCCAAAATGAGCAGAAGGAAGATTAGAGTGGAGATAAATGAAATAGAAAATATTAAAAAATAAAAAAAATTAAAAAAAAAAACAGAATCAACAAAACCAAATGTTGGGAAGCAGATGTGGCTCAAGCGGTTGGGCTCCCACCTATCATATGGGAGGTCCCGGGTTTGTTTCCCAGGGCCTCCTGGTGAAGGTGAGCTGGCCCACACAGAGCTGGCACAACAAAAAGAGACAAATAGAAGAGACAATGAAAGACACAACAAACCAGGGAGCTGAAGTGGCTCAAGTGATTGAGTGCCTCTCTCCCACACCGGAGGTCCCAGGATTGGTTCCTGGTGACTCCTAAAGAGAAGACGAGAAGAGACGACAAGCAAGACACAGAGAGCACACAGCTAATGGACACAGAGAGCAAGACAACAAACACAAAAACAATGGGGGGGGGGTAAATAAAAATCTTAAAAAAAAAAAGTTGATTCTTTGAAAAGATCAATACAATTGACAACCTTTAACTATACCAAAAGAGAGGACACAAATAACTAAAGTCAGGAATGAAAAGGGGGACATTACTACTGACCCCACAGAAATAAAAAGGAGTATAAGAGGATACTGTGAACAACTGTACACCAACAAATTAGATAATATAGATGAAAGTACAAATTCCTAGAAACACACAAACTAAAAAAGAGAAAGAACAGAAAGAAATCATATAAAAAATGAAAAGTGTGACTAAATAAAAATTTAAAATCATTTGAGTAAAAAATATAAACAAGTAAGCTGGTGGAAACATCTGCTCAAATATATTTATCAATATTTTAGGGTACACATATAAGTTCAATAAGAAAAATAATAAAATTTCAATAGGTACCAAAAAAAAAAAAAAAGGCTCAAAAGGCAGTTAAAAGACTTTTCTAGGAAAATACAGCTAGAGGAAATCCTGAACAAAAGGAGGCTAAGTTTCCCAATTCTTAGCCTAATCTTTTCCTCATTTTACCACAATTCCTCTTATAAATGATTATGACATCTATTTAGCAAAAATACTGCTGACATACAATTGACTTATGATACTTAATTTTTAATGAAGAATAAAATTCAGAAATATCTAAATAGCAACAGAAGACTACCAAAGATAAACATTTTAATTTCTTCCACCTGTTTATACAAAGGTTTATACCAGAGGTTCACAAACACTTTGGTCTCAGGACTCCATTACATTTTTATAAATTGAAGATCTCAACATTAAATTATATGTCATTATTTAATGTATTAGAAATTAAAATTGAGAAATTTAAAAATCACTTATATATTAATTAAATATAATTAAAAACTCATTACATATTACCATAAATAATATCTTAATGAAAAAAACTACTTTCCAAAAAATATTAGTGTAATTGTTTTGCATCGGTGCATTGTTTTACATTTCTGCAAATCTCTTTAAGGCCTAGCTTAACAAAACAGTTCTCAAATCTGCTTCTGTGACAGCGTGTTGCAACCTCACAGGTCAAGTAACCTCTGGAAAATCCCCCTTCACTCATGAGAGAATAAGAGTGAAAAGAGAAATAACATCTTAGTATTTTATGAAAATAGTTTTGACCTTGCAGACCCCCTAAAAGTGTGCCAGAACTTCCAGGTGTCCCCAGATCACTATTTGAGAACCAGTGTACAATTCTCTCCTTTTATATCAATTAGTTTTTCTTGCCTAAGACATCACGTTGTGAGAGTTAAGACATAGTATATTTTACAAATGAAGAAACAGGTAAAAGTGACCAAAGTTAATCTTTCAAGATAATAGCAGAAAAACAACAAGAAAACAAGTGTCTGAAGGGAGAATTTACATGATATCAATTCTGCTATGACTACCTTGCTTTGCAATCTTAGACAGTTAAGTAAACGCTCTAGCTCTAGATCCTAATTATCCTTAAAGAGTCCCTTCATTTGTATTCTAAAATAAAGTCCTCTATGACTTGATTCCAACTCAGATCTTCTCGGTCTCATTCCCATTTACATTATACCATATTGAAAGCTTGCTACATAGCAATCCCCCAGGCCCTCTGGTCAGTACGTAAAGAACATCTGACTGCAGCTCTAGCCCACTCTGTCCGTTACAGGGATTCTGAGGGCAACCTTGTGGTGGGCTGGCATCCTATCTTGCATAGGCACTAAAAAGGTAGCCTTCCTAGGGACTTACACATCTTCTTGTCCTCCCTAAAGCTCCCCAAAAAGTTAAACACACCTAGAGGTATCTCAAAACCAGATGTGAAGAGGCAGTTGAGACCTTAGGTAATTCCCATTTCCCAAGGGGTCCAAAGAAAGAAAAGGACTGTTGTTATTTTTATTCATAATACCCAGAAGGAAGGCTACTGATCAGAAGGTAAACTATCATGCCAGGATGAAGTAATAGTAATAACACAGCCAATGTCTGAGAGCTTACTGTATGCTATGTACTGTTATAAGCACTCTGCATGTATTAACGCATTTAAATCTAACATTCCTATGAGATATTATTATCCTTTCTACTTTACAAAGAAAATGAAAGACAGGAATAACTTACCCAAGTCACAAAGCTAGTAATTGATGGAGCTAGGATTTTGAACAGTTTGGTTCTAGAACCAAAGGTCTCAAATGCTGCTCTAAACTACTGAAATTTGTTTAGAATGGAACTTGGGCCAGCCAGTAACTTGAGGCAGTTTAAAGTAATTGTCAAAGGATGAGACCCCAGAGGGCTAAAATGAATGGCTCTGGCAGAGAGAGAAGGTGAAGTGGTAGGGCCAGTTGGCAACAAAGGCAATTATCTATAAATGAGAAAATGGTGCTTGGTAGATAGAGGATTAGCAAAGGATCTTCCTCAGAGTGGGAGGTTTATGACCCTTGCTAAGGGATACTATATCTCTAGTTATCCCACTGTTTAATATTCCACCATTTTTTATTTCTAATTTTAACTTTTACTTACCAAATTATTTTTTATACTGGTCATTCAGCTATTCTGGCTGAAATAAAAATATTGATTGCTATTCCTAACCAGAGACTATTTTATATCACAAAGTACAGTGAATGCAGTACATTTATTATACTTATATATTAAAATTTGTATTTACATACTTTCTATAAAGATTAAATTGCCCATATTTTTTATCAAGATTAATTTCATCATCTGTTTTCTCTAAGGAATTAAAGATTCTGACCTTACTCCACTGTCTAAGAGCATAGTTTTAATTACAAAGTCTCTTGCTGGTGATGGCATAAGAAATCAAGGAACAACTAGATTTCATGTCCTACATTGTGATATTGCTTTTAAAAAAAAATGTTTGGAGCATCTTTTTGTTTGTTTGTTTAGTTGTTTGTTTTTGAGATACTGGGGGCCGGGGACTGAACCCAGGACCTCATATGTGGGAAGCTGGCTCTCAACCACTAAGCCACATAGGTTCCCTGAGTTGGTTTTTTTCATTTGTTTTGCTTGTTCTTTGTTTTTGTTTTTCCAGGAGGCACCAGGAACCGAACCCGGGCACTCTCGTGTGGGAGGCAGGAGCTCAACCACTTGAGCCACATCCACTCCCTGGAATATCTTTTTATAAATTTTAAAAGCTATATGGACTAAACCTAAATCCTTGCAACTATACAAAATCTCTCCTTTATAGCCTTTAATATGCACTTACATACATTTTAAAAGGAAGAAGCAAGCTCAGTCTCTCCACTGCCCCTCCACAAATACAGCTGAGTGCCTGCTTCCCACATGAGAGGTCCCACGCTTGGTTCCTGGTGCCTCCTAAAAACAAAAACAACAAGCAAACAAACGGAAAATACAACTCAGGGAAGCCGATGTGGCTCAGTGGTTGAGCGCCAGCTTTCCACATACAAGGTCCTGGGTTCAATCCCCAACCCTGGTACCTCAAAAAAACAAACAAACAAACAAACAAAAAGCTGAACTTTAAAATGTTCTCATCAGGGGTCGGATGTAGCTCAACTGGTTGGGCGTCCATCTCCCATATGGAGGGACCCAGGTTCGATCCCCGGGACCTCCCGGTAAAAAAAAATAATAATAAAATAAAATAAAATAAAATGTTCTCATCATCTTTCTTTGCAAATTTCTGAAGACCCAACATTACTGCAAGGTCATATTTTGGAGCTGATATATATATGTAGATCACTGTCAGTCTGATTGTCTCCCCCCATCCCCTGCCATGTGTGTGTATGCATGTGTATATTTATATATACATACACACACACACACACAATCAAAATTATTGTGAACACTTATTCATTCATACAAGAATACAATGAATATGGAATAACAGCCAGATACAATGCATACAAAGATAAAAATGGCACAAATCTAGCCCTCAAGGAGATTGATGGCCAGTAGAGGGAGACAGGTATATAAATAAATTATGGCATTACAATTCAATGCGGTATGTTTTAAGACAGGTAGATACAAATGTAAATGAAGCACAGGAAGAGGAACAACTAGCAGAGGGATTGGCAACGGTTCCATCCACATAAGAGAAAATGTTATATTTGTTCAGTATAACTTTACTGAGTAGCTACTAAGTTCCAATGACTATGGCTACAGACTATAGCAGTGACCTCTTCAAGCATTTTGGGGGTTTGCCTACACCCTATAGGATTTCTCAGTATCTCCTTTTTTTTTTTTTTTTTTAAAGATTTTATTTATTTATTCATTTATCCCCCCCTTGCTGCTTGTGCTCGCTGGGTCAGCTAACCACGCCGTGCGGGCAGGCTTGCCTTCACCAGGAGGCCCTGGGAACCGAACCTGGGGCCTCCCATATGGTAAACGGGAGCCCTACTGATTGAGCCACAGCCGCTTCCCAGTATCTCCTTATTAATAAGATATATTTATAGAAAATACTTTTAGGAATAAAGTAATCAACCTCTGTTTAAATATTGTGATAAGTTCATTACACCTTGAGAGATTTTACTGGGAACACCCTAAGGTAGTAAAGAAACAGTGGGAATCACTGCCTTGCAGTGATGGAACGTTGAGCCTAAGTTTTGTTTTATTTTGTTTTCTTTTTACTGGGAGGTCCCAGGAATCGAACCCAGGTCCCTCCATATGGGAGACGGACGCCCAACCACCCGAGCCACATCCGTCCCCAGAGCCTAAGTTTATATCTTCTTATCTATGTAACATTCATTACCCCTAAGCAATAAAAGAGGCGGCCTGAAAATCCAGAAGAATTTACAAGAAAGCTTGTAAAGTTAAATGAATTCAGCAAACTGTCAGGGTTACAAGATCTACACACAAAAATCAATGGTATTTCTATAAACAGCAATGAATAATCTGAAAAGGAATTCAAGAAAAAAAATTCCATTTATAATAGCAACTAAAAGAATCAAACATCTAGAAATAAATTTAACTAAGGATGTAAATGACTTATACACCGAAAACTACAAAACATTGTGGGAAGAAATTAGGAAGACTAAATAAATAGAAAGACAGTCCATGTTCATGGACTGGAAGACTAAACATTTTTAAGATGTCACTATAACCAAAGCAATTTACAGATTCAATGCAATCTCAAACAAAATTCCATCAGCTTTCTTTATAGAAATGGAAAAGCCAATCACCAAATTCATATGGAAGGGAAAGGGGTCCCAAATAGCCAAAATGATCTTGAAAAAGAACAAAGTTGGAGGTCGCACACTTCCCAATTTCAAAACTTATTACATATTACAAAGCTACAGTGGTCAAAACAGCATGGTACTGGCATAAAGATAGACATATCGATCAGTGGAATAGAATTGAGAATCCAGAAATAAACCCTCACCTAAACAGTCAACTGGTTTTTGACAAACCTACCAAGCCCACGCTGATGGGAAAAAAACAGTCTCTTCAACAAATGGTGTTGGGAGAACTGGATATCTATAACCAAAAGAATGAAAGAGGACCCCTATATCACCCCCTATACAAGAATCAACTCAAAATGGATCAAAGACCTAAATATAAAAGCCAGGACCATAAAACTACTAGAAGAAAATGTAGGGAAACATCTTCAAGACCTTGTAGTAGGTGGTGGTTTCTTCGACCTCACACCCAAAGCATGTGCAACAAAAGAAAAAGTAGATAAATGGGACCTTCTCAAAATTAAACACTTTTGCACCTCACAGGACTTTGTCAGAAGGGTGAAAAGGCAGCCAACTCAATGGGAAAAAATATTTGGAAATCACATATCTGATAAGGGTTTAATATCCAGGATATATAAAGAGATGTTACAACTCAACAATAAAAAGACAAATGACCCAATTAAAAAATGGGCCAAAGACTTGAATAGACATTTCTCTGAATAAGAAATACAAATGGCAAAAAAAACACATGAAGAAATGCTCAACATCACTCATCATTAGGGAAATGCAAATCAAAACTACAATGAGATATCATTTCACACCTATCAGAACGGCCACTATTTGGGAAGCGGCTGTGGCTCAATCAGTAGGGCTCCCGTTTACCATATGGGAGGCCCCGGGTTCGGTTCCCGGGGCCTCCTGGTGAAGGCAAGCCCGCCCGCACGGCGTGGTTAGCTGACCCAGCGAGCACAAGCAGCAAGGGGGGGATAAATGAATAAATAAATAAAATCTTAAAAAAAAAAAAGAATGGCCACTATTAAAAAGACAGAGGGGGTCGGATGTGGCTCAACTGGTTGGGCGTCCGTCTCCCATATGGAGGGACCAGGGTTTGATCCCCGGGACCTCCCGGTAAAAAAAAAAAATAAATAAATAAATAAATAAATAAAAAGACAGAGAACTACAAGTGTTGGAGAGGATGTGGAAAGATAGGAACACTTCTTCACTGTTGGTGGGAATGTAGGATGGTACAACCACTATGGAGGACTGGTTGGCAGTTCCTAAAGAAGTTGAATATAGACTTGCCACGTGACCCTGCAATACCACTACTGGGTATATACCCAGAAGAACTGAGAGCAGCGACACGAACAGACATCTGCACACCGATGTTCATAGCCACGTTATTCACCATTGCCAAAAGGTGGAAACAACCCAGGTGTCCATCAACAGATGAATGGATAAACAAACTGTGGTCTATTCACAAGATGGAATATTATGCAGCTGTAAGAAGAAATGAAGTCATAAAGCATATGGCAACATGGATGAACCTGGAGGACATTATTTTGAGTGAAGCAAGCCAGACACAAAAGGACAAATACTGTATGAATGCATTACTATGAACCAAATATATTGTGTAATATATTGTTTGATTCAAAAAAAAAAAAAAAAAAAAAAATTTACATGTATCCATTACATTTAATTGAGAAATGTATATATTTATTCAAAAAAAAAAAAAAAAAAAAAAACTGGAAAAATAAATAAATGGGGGGGGGTTATTACAAAGATACAGTAATTCAAACAGTTTGGAATTGGCATAAAGACCAATGGAACAGAATTGAGAGCACAGAAATAAACCTTCACAGCTAGAGCCAATTGTGTGTTTGTTTGTTTTTTAAGATGTATTTTTATTTATTTATTCCCCCGCCTCGTTGTTTGCACTCGCTGTCTGTTCTCTGTGTCCATTCGCTGTGTACTCTCTGTGTCTGCCTGTCTTCTCTTTAGGAGGCACCGGTAACCGAACCTGGGACCTCCGATGTGGGAGAGAGGCACTCAATCACTTGAGCCACCTCAGCTCCCTGCTTTGCTGTGTTCTCTTCATTGTCTTTCCTCTGTGTCTCCTTGTTGCATCAGCTTGCCATGTCTGCTGGTCACGCCAGCTCACTGTCTTGCTCATCATCTCCAGGAGGCATGGGGAACTGAACATGGGACCTCCCATGTGGTAAGCAGGAACTCAATCACTTGAGCCACATCCGCTTCCCCCAACTGAGTTTTGAGAAAGGTGCAAAATCCACTCAATGGGGAAAGAACAGTCTCTTCAGCAAACAGTGCTGGGAAAACTAGATATCTACATGCAAGAATGAAAGTGGACCCCCAACACCTCACAACATATACAAAAATTAACTCAAAGTGGACCAAAGACTTAAATATAAGAATTATAAAGCAGAAGAAAAACATAAGGACCTTTTATTAGACGATGGAGTCTTAGATTTTACACCAAAAGTATGAGCAACAAAAACTAAATTGGGGGAAGCAGATGTGGCTCAACCAGTTGGGCGTCCACCTACCACATGGGAAATCCCAGGTTTGGGTCCCGGTGCCTCCTAAAAAAGATGAGCTAGATCCTGTAGCCACCGCAACAAGCTAGACACGGCACCTGCCACAACAAGCTAGATACCGCACCTGTCCCAATGAGCTAGACGCCACACCCACAGCAACGAGCAGACGCCTAAAAGAGCAGATGCCACAAGCCAGCAGATGCCACAGCCCGCAGGGAGCAGATGTGGCTCAGGCCACTGGACACTCGTCTCCCATGTGGGAGGTCCCAGGTTTGGTTCCTGGTGCCTCCTGGAGAAGGCGCACAAACAATGAGCAGACAACAAGAGAACCATGGGGATTGGGGGGGGGTAGTGATTAAATAAATTAAAAAAAAAAAAAAAAAAAAAACTAAATTGGACTTCATAAAGATTAAAAACTTTTGTGCATCAAGGGACATTATCAACAACGTGAAAAGGTAACCTACAGAATGAAAGAAAATATTTAAACACCATTTATCTGGTAAGGGTTTAGAATCCAGAATCTATAAAGAACTCTCTACAACACAATTAAAAGACAACCCAGTTAAAAAATAGGCAAAGGGGGGTCGGATGTGGCTCAGCTGGTTGGGCGTCCGTCTCCCATATGGAGGGACCCGGGTTCGATCTCTGGGACCTCCTGGTAAAAAAAAAAAAAAAAAAATAGGCAAAGGACTTGAATAGATATTTCTCCACAAAAAATATGCAAATGGCCAATAAGCACACAAAAAGATATTCAGTATCATTAGCCATTAGGAAAATGCAAATCAAAACCACAATAAGATACCACTTCACACCTACTAAAATGGTGATCATTTAAAAGATGGAAAATATTAAGTGCTGGCAAGGATGCAGAGAAGCAGAAACCCATGTACACTGTTGGTGAGAATGTAACATGGTGCAGCCACTGTGGAAAACAGTTTAGTAGTTCCTCAAAAACTTAAATGAAGAATTACCATATGACCCAGCAATTCCACTCCTAGGTATATACCCAAGAATTGAAAGTAGTATCTCAAATAGATACTTGTATCCCAATAGCAGCTTTATTCACAATAGTGAAAAGGTGGAAGCAAGGCAAGTGTCTATCAATGGGTGAATGGATAAACAAAATGTGGTATAAACATACAATGGAATATTATTCAGCCATAAAAAAGAATGAAGTTTCAGTAATGAATGGTGGTGGATGTAAGTAGCAACACTGAATAATATACTTGGAAGTGTTTAAAATGGGAAATGTTATGTTGTATATATGTTACCATAATAAAAATTTTAAAGGAGGAGTAGGAAGTAGAGGAGGAGGCAGCAGTGGAGGAGGAGGAGAGACCATAGCAATGGGATAAAGGAAGAATGCAAGTTAGCTTTAAGATAACTAAATATATTTACAAAGGAGTACTAGTCAATTTAAATGGCTAAAAAACCTTGCATTTCTTTTGTTCTAAGTTCAGTTGGGTCACCCTTCAAAATATCTTCTAGGTCAACTTCTACAGAGATCAACAGTATATAGAACAGTTTCCATATATGTAAACTTTAGCAGGTCACAATAATTCCAGCAACAAGATAATGTAAGCCACAAAAGGAAGGCATCATCTATAGAATTTGGTATAATAACTATTCACAACTAAATCTCTTGAGACTTTCAGAAAGAAAAAGCCAGCTGAGAAGGCAGCATGTCTTTTCCCTAAAAGTTCCTACCTTTAGAACTAGAGTCAGAATATAAATAGATATAGAATGACCCTAAAATTCTCCAAAACAGTCAGAATACACTTACCCTGATGCAAATATGCCCTACATAAAAACCAAATGCTGAAAAATTAAAGTGCTGGATGTCTTCCACCAACACTGCCTTTCTATGTTTTTCTATATACCATTTAACATAATCAAACACAGTCACTATGAACTACTCAGTGTATTTTCTGCCCTTTTAACCATGATTTCACCACAATTCTGCAAAGGAAAAAACTATGGCTGCAAGTAGCAAAACTATCCTTTGAAATTCAGGATGAAGATAAGGAATCTCAACACTATCTTGAATAGAAACGATCTGAGTTCAGATGTTATTATGCCCAGAGCACATTCTCTGTCCTCCCAAAGGTTTTTACTAGAAAATATACTCTTCTCCTTAGAAGCTGGCAAAAGCAGTACTTAACAATATTTTTTTAAAAATTTATTTTATTTTATTTATTCCACCCCACTCCCACTCCCACTGCTTGCACTCGCTGTCTACTCTCTGGTCCATTCCCTGCACGTTCTTCTGTGTCTGCTTTTCTTCTCATCTTCTCTTTAGGAGGCATCAGGTCCAAGCCACCTTGGGGTGTATTTCTTGAGTAACCTTCCAACATGAGAGAGAGGCACTCAGCTGCTTCAGTCACCTTAGCTCCCTGGTTTGTTGTGTCTCTTATGGCCTTTTTCCTCTATGTCTCTTTTGGTGGGTCATCCCGTTGTGCCAGCTCACCGCACAGGCCAGTTCACCACGCAGGTCCACTTGCCTTCACCAGGAGGCCCCAGGAATCAAACATGGGACCTCCTGTATGATAGCCCGACGGGAAGATCAGGAGCCAGATCACTTGAGCCACATCAGCTTTGCAAAAATTTCTATTAACATGCAAATGCTCAATCAATTTGTCCTCCAAAAGTGGCCTAGCCAAACCACCAGAGAAACCAAAAACAAGCAAGCAACACCATTTGTCTAAGTCCAAGCTACCTTGGGGTGTATTTCTTGAGTAACCTGTAAAGCAAAGATGTATAATTCCTCACTTTACCTTCTGTTCCACTGTTTCAAATATTCACTTTTTTGTAACCCAGAAAAACTTTAAAACCTAGCACTCTAATTATCTGACATTTAAAACTTAGCCTGAGTTAAATGAAATCAACCCAGAAGGAAAATAAAATGTTTGCTTTTCTGATTATTAACCTCCTAAAGCAGAAAAGGGAATTTCAGAACACCTAATTACTAAGAAATAATCTTTAAATTACCCTCATACCATAATACACCATCCATCAAAAATAATAGTGATAACTCAAATTTTCAGTTTCTCTCTCAATTCAATCAATATCAACTTTATATTCATTAGCCAATGAAACACCCATTATGAGTCAAATAATCCCTGAACACTTCTGTTTATGTTTACTTCTGAATTTGTTTCCATAGCAACAGACACCCAGAACACAGAAACAATGATAATGCCTACTTTTTTCACCATCTTCTGTAACTGATGCAACTGTAAGTCATTAGTATGACAGATGCATGTTAATGCAAGGTACAGGCCATGCCAATTCAGTTCCTAGAAGGTAAGGATTAATGTATTTGTTAGGCAAAAACAACCTACAGAAAAAGAAAAAGCCCCTAAAAGTTCACCTTAAATCTCAAGGGGAAATAAGAGTGATTTTTCTGCAGTCACTGGGAAAGGTACTCTGAACTTTAAAAGACAGCTTGTCCTGAAAAACAGTTAACTCCAGAAATTTGCTCAGTAAATGAAACAAACCATGAAATGTGTCACACAGGCTGCTTCTCCTAAGCCTTTAGGTAAGCTTAGGGAAATAGCAAGCAGTCACTTGAAACCAGATAATACATAAATGTACCTATTTCCAGCTTTGCTACATTCCTTTTATCAAAATGCTTTCCCCAAGACCCTTCCCTCTGGATCTGCGATTGATGTCTTTATTCAGAGACAAAGGTTGATCCTCTTAAACAAATATGACCTCTTTTTCTAACTGCCAAACTTAAGATTTAAAGAAAGTCACAAAATGTCATTTCTATGAGTAGAAGCTCTAGAAAATCAAGGGCTGTATTTTAAATTATCCCCTACAAAAGCATACACTCCTCCCCCTTCCCACTATATTATAATCCTGGCAAGAACTCTTTCCTTCTAAGCTCTTGGTCAGTCATCCCATCTGTGTCAACTAAAGTGAAAACAGAGAAAAAAACTATGTCTTCATTTCCGAATTTACCTAGGAATGTTAGTGTAAGAGTGATAAACTGACCCACATCATTAAAAAGATCAACAGCAAAAGAATCCTTAATAAAGATGTAATATTTGAGTCACCAAAGAAACTAAAAAAGATCCGACCTTTGCTAAATTTTTGCTAAATTTCTAAGTATCACATCTAAAAAATTACCAAAATCACCTCCCACCAAGCTAAAACTCATCTTTAAATATGACCCTATTTATTATATTTAGCAAAATTACATAAAGAGAACACAGGATTTGGAGTCAGAAGTGAGTCTGGGGGAAGTGGGTGTGGCTCAAGTGATTGGGCTTCCCACTACCATATAGAAGGTCCAGAGTTCGATTCCTGGTGAAAGGCAAGCTGATGAAAGGCAAGCTGGCCTGCATGGAGTGCTGGCCTGCGCAGGAGTCCTGGCCCATGTGGAGAGCTGGTACAGCAAGATGACACAACAAAAAGAGACACAGAGGAGAGAAAGTAAGAGACACAGCAGACCAGGGAGCTGAGGCGATGCAAGAGATTGAGCGCCTCTCTCCACTCTGGAAGGTCCCAGGATCAGTTCTCCCGCTGCTGCCTAAATAGAAGACAAGCAGAAGGGGAGGGGGGGGAATAAATAAACCTTAAAAAAATAAAAAAAGAAGTGGGTCTGGGCCTAGGTACTGCCAGTTTGAGTTTCAAATTCTCTAAGCTTCCATTTTCTCATGTGAAAATTGTCAAGCATTTCACCTAATGCACAGGGGATTGTTGTTAGGTTTAAATGAGAATGTATATAAAAGTCCTTTGCGAATTGTAAAGTGCCTTTTACATAAAAGAGAGGCTGTATAAAAATAGGAGGCGGCTCTGGAGCCAGGTTTCTAGGATTCAAATCCTGGTTTATCTTCTTACAATATATGGGCTATATAACTACTAATGATAATAAAAATTATGGCATAGGGTTATATGAAATGAAGAGGAAGATGTAAAGTAGCACATAGCACATGATCAAAAAATATTAGCAATTGTGATTTTGAACATGAATTAACACTGGATTTGGAAATCAACTATCTTTTCCAAAAAAAAATGGCCTATGTAGCTAGAGACAAATCATACTTCATATGCCTCTTCTCAGGTGGCATTAATCAGATATGATTTTCTCCTTCTTTATCATCACAAGTGGTAGGCTTCTAATAAGTTTTCCAAGTCCATCCTTTCAGGAGTTGTCTTTTATGATTCTATTATCTCTAAATCTCCTCACACCATATGTCTAATCCTAAGGGTGAAATTTTATGAAATCCAACAACTGTATCCTCTCCACTCCAACAATGCCGGCAATTTAATATGGAGTGGCCATTTCTGCAAGGTTCTGAGTGAGAAGCCTCTACTCTATATAGTATAAATTGGTGGTCTTGTTGTTGATTTGTGGGTAAAGAGAGCTTGCATGAAAGGTCACACTTGAACAGGGAAAGAGAAGAGCCAGAAGAGAGAGTAATAAGGTGCTTCTACAAGAACTGGTTCTGGACACCAAGATGGTCAGACTAGACCAAAAAGCTGAAGACAGATTCAAGGAAGAAGAGGCGTGACCAACAAAATCAAGAGGTTTAGAACACAGTTCAATTCCTGACTAAAAAAAAGTCACACCTGCTTGCTTCTGTTGCTATAAATCTCAGGAGGTGCTTCAGGAAAAATGATCACTAAACACATTTACAGACAATAAGAATTAAATCAACCTAATATGAATTATTTGGCATTTATTGCTATCTTTCTCTTGTATTGTTGGAATGGTGTTGACACATACAGACAGGTGAAAAGCAAAAAAGCTATTTTCAGAATTTTATACAGACAAGAGAAAGAGGGGATTAACCAAAGAAACTGAAATGATTTAATAAGTTATTATTCATCCATCATTATATTTCCTAGGGAGCCTGCTCAGTAATGGAAGTCTCTAAAAGAGAGTCAGAACAAAAAATCAAAGCAGGGAGCTAAAAAGCTCTTTCCCACCATCATCCTCATGGAGATTCTAAGCCTATATGTTCCACGGCCTTCGTATGAGGACTTAAATGTCTTGAATGCTTACTATAGGCTGAGAACTGTCCAAGACACAACAGAAAGAAATAGAAGAGAGCTGTTATTTTCAAGAGCTCACAATCTGTTTGGAAGACAAAAGTCTAGAGCCACAGGCAAGTGCAAAATGTAAGGAAGAAGAACTTAGAGTAGGTTTAGACAATCCAGTTTTACACAGGGAAGTGTTGCTAAGAAATGCTACAGCTAAAAATATCAATGTGGCTAGATGGTACACATCTGCCTTTATAATAATGCCTAATATATGAATGCTTCCTATGTGCTAAGCATTTTCAAGCCCATTTTTCTAGCTCATTTAATCCTCACACCCTTATGAGGTAAGATAAAAAAATATCAAAATTAGTTATGAAGACAGTAAAAATTAACAAGGATGAGTAACTTGAGCCAGGATTATTCAACAATAGTCAAGCTGAGAAATAAACACAGGTCCAACCGGCATTAAAAAGTTTATACTGTTAACCCCTAAATTAGGAGTTCTCACAACTTTTTAGTCTCAGGATGCCCTTGTATGCCTAAAAATTGTGTGAGTTATAACTATCAATATTTAGTACTAGAAATTAAAACTGAGAAACTTTCTAAATATATTATTTTGTAAAACAAGACAACAAACTGTACTTCTTACTGTGCTGCCACATAGGCTTAAGGAAAACTTTGGGATTTGAAAGTAACAGTTCACCATAATGAAGTTAGAGATTATAGCAGGTATAACCTAAGACAGCTAGTAAGAGCAAAATATGAATATTGAGGGGGCGGATGTGGCTCAACTGGTTGGACATCCGTCTGCCATATGGAGGGACCTGGGTTCGATCCCTGGGAACTCCCGGTAAAAAAAAAAAAAAAAAAATATGAATATTGAGACCTGAAATGATCGCTGAAAAATCACATAATTATACCCTAAACCTACTGCTATCTTAGACAATTCTAGAAAACACAAGAATGCAAAAGTATACATCCCATTAGCCCTGAGAGTCATATCACATATCAAGTAGTTCTGGAACACTCTACTGTATATTCACGAGAGAACGAGAGAGAAAAATGCAAATATCTTACTTAGTATTATTATAAAAATAGTTTTGACTTTGCAGACCCTTACAAAAGAATCCTAGGTACTTCCCTGGACCACACTTTGAGAACCACTGCTCCACACCAATGTTCTTTAAGGAGTCATAAAAATCAATTTGGGGGGGGGATGTGGCTTAAATGGTTTGGCGTCAGTCTGCCATATGGAGGGACCTGGGTTTGATCCCCGGGATCTCCTGGTAAAATAAAAAAAACATAGAAGGCGCGCATGCCGCCAGGCCCCAACAAGCCACAAAGCAAGATGATGATGTAACAGGAGAAAGACAAAGGGAAGAGCCAAGACAGGGCATGCCGAAAAAATCAGGAACTGAGGTGGCGCAGGTGGCAGAACACCTCTCTCCCACATCGGAGGCCCCAGGATCGATTCCCAGTGAAGACTCAGAAGGATGAGAAGAAAGGGCAGGAAACAGACACAGAGAATTGCCCAGAGAATGGATGCAAACGGCGGGGAGGGGAGGGGTTAAAATGGATAAAGTAAAATAAATAAATAAATAAATAAATAAATAAATAAATAAATAAATAAATAAATAGTAAAAAAAAAAAACATCCATTGGGTCACAGTATGCTTTTTTTTTTAATGTAACAATAGAATATAATAGGAAATACCAGAAAATACAGAATGAGTAAGTATCATTTCCTGAAACTTATGTTACAGTTAGGTATAGACATGTGTATGAGAGTACTAGGACATAATATTTTCATTTTCTTTTTTTTTTTTTTTTTCTTTTTCTTTTTCTTTTAGGACATAAGATTTTAAAATTAATTTCCTTCTGCTAGTCAGTTAAAAAGTGTGAAAAACACTGACTACAAAATACTAATTTTTTATACTCTACTGCCAAAGCAACCTATATATACACACAATCTATAATCTGTAGATTGAACACTGAGAATTTGATAAACTGGATACTCTCATGAAGACAATTAAAGGTTTCAGGTGGATACAAAACAGCACCATTGAGACAATGGTTCAAGTTGTAGATCTCTCTGTATCCTGGGGAAGGCAGGCCTGCATCTGGCAAACTGCAACAAATGGAAACAGCACAACCTGTCTTCACCAACCACTGAAGCTCCACTCAGAGCCTGAGCATAATCCAGGACACCCAGAGATCTCAACAATGGTCTCCCTGAGAGGCTTTTGCCAAGACAGACACTACTAGCAGTAGTGGGTGAACTACAGCATCGCTGCCTGTTCCTCTCTACAAGAACTGAACTAAAGAATTTTTATTTCACAGAGCTTCTCTTCCAATTAGTCCAAATATACCAACAGAAAACCTGATGAAAATGATCAGAGAAAAGGCAATAAGACAAGGCTAAATTTAGTGATACACAACAATGGCATATACTTTTTCTTTGATCCTATTTCTTTGATATCAACGTATGATAAATTACAAGTGCTTCCACCTCTAAGAACAGACCCAATCTCACTACAGTCCTCAAACTTTAGAGGAAAAAAGAGATAGGCAAGCTCTGTGAATAAAAATCTTTCTTTTTCACCACTGTCTCCCCAGCACCTAGCACATGCTTAACACATACAGTCTCAAATATTTATTGCATGGCCAAAGCATTACCCCACAGATTACTCACTAAATGCAAAGGGTAAAAAGGTATCTTTCCAAAGAAGAGATCTGCTGTTTACCACCTTAAAGAATCTTAACCAACCCTAATAGTGGGACAGCTGACCTGATAAAATTGAAGTGCTCAATCGGCAAGGAAGCACTCTTGCTAAATATTTAGGCTGAATCTAATACTCTAGATATAACTTCCAGTTTACAAAAAATAGAGTTCAGAGAAATAAATTAAACTATACAATGAAGAAGCAAACCCAGAATGAAGGACATTTTAAAAGACAACTAAAATAGACTTCAAAAAGCCAATGTCACAAAAACAAAAAGATGGGGACCCATTTGGCGTCAGCAAACTTCATGCTAAATGAAAGAAGCCAGACACAAAAAAAACACATGTTGTACGGTTCCATTTGTATGAAAGATAGATAATAGATAAATTCATAGAGACAGAAAGCAGACTAGTGATTGTTAGGATGATGCCATCAACATGGTGAAATATGACATCTGAGAAAACCTCCCCAGAGATTCAGCAAATGAAAAGACAAATCCCACTTGCTTAGAATTCTGGAGGAAGGTATAGACTAGAGAAAGGCTCCGCAAACACTGAATCAAAGAAAGAAGAAAATACAGGTAGGAAATTTCCGTCCCAGACCCACCAGTCCATTCCCCTCGCCCTCACTTTGTCCCATACAGTTTGGGAGTCACTCAGGGGCAGAAGCCCACATCCCTCCTGCCATGGACAGACTACAGAGCCACTCACATCAAGAGATGTAGAATGGCTGACAAGCAATGCGCTCATTTAATCCAGTTTCTGTTGTCGGCACCACCTAAATTCAAAGCGGAATTTTCTTGAATGACTCACCTTTCAGAATTGACCTCATCAAGGTCCCCAGGGCATGATACCCTAATGGCGAAGAAACTGGAGACAGAAAAGCCTCACAGAAAAAGATGTGGGGGACGGCAGGGGGAGGGATTATAAACTGAGTTTCTATAAGACAGAAGGTTCCCAAAATTGAAAAGTGTAAGGAAAACAGGGTACTGAGTGAGAGAGAGAATTTAAACTAATCATAGGTATTAGGGGAAAAAATTTGCAAAAAAACAAACATTGCCTATTACATCAGGAAAATGGATCACCCATAATGGTGCAACATGTTATATGGACTCATATCCCTCAAATTGACAGACTACAAATAAACACAATATATTTATTAAATTGTTAGATGTAAAGAAGGATAAATATCAGGAGATAAGAAAGCAAGAGTAACTGTAGAAATACAAAGATTCCTTTTGTTTTGAAGAAGAAAAACACTCTAAAAGTTGTAAAAAATAATTTATAAAGCTATAAAACATTAAAAAAAAAAAAACCCAGAATAGATCAAGATTCCCAGAGACAGAACAGAGGAAAGGAAGCTTTGTCTTGGAGGTGAAACAACTGCACAGAAAGTACAGTCTTAAAAATTGTACCAGGGCAAGAATCAGTTGAAGAGTTGAGAAAATCTAAAAGGGTAAACATGAACTACTCTAATAAAGATCTAGGATAAGTTGGACCACACGTCAAAGAAGAGCCTCAACACAAAGACAATCAACAATAAAACCCTAGACAAGAGGGAAAAACTGACTTTGTCCAAACATCAGAAAAAATTACAAGCCATACTAAGAAACAGAAAGATGTGGCTCAGTCAGGGAAAAAGTTAAAATGTCTGAGGAAACACAGAATTTGGAACAACTAATAAGAGAAGTCTGAACAAATCTTCTAAATCAGTTCAAGGAGATGAAGGAAAATAAGGACATAAAGCTAAAGGATATTAAGAAAACAATGTATGTGCATAAAGAAGAATTTCCAAGTATAAACAGAAACATAACATGGGGGTGAAAAGCACAACAGTAGAGATTAAAAACACACTAGAAAAAAAAAACACACACTAGAGGGAAGCGGATGTGGCTCAAGGAACTGGGCTCCCGTCTACCACATGGGAGGTCCGTGATTCGGCTCCTGGTGCCTCCTAAAGACTACAGTGAGCTGGCGCAACAGGCAGGCAAGGCAAACTGACAACACATGATGCAACAAGAGACACAAGAAAAAAAGAGAGACAACAAAGCAGGAAGCAGAGGTTCCCAGTGCCTCCTAAAGAGGATGAGCAGGATGGCGAGCTGGCGCAATGGGCAGGGTACGTTGAGCTGATGCGATAAGATGACACAACAAGAGACACAAGAGGAAAAACATAACGACAGATAAAACAAAACAGGGAACGGAGGTGGCTTAAGTGATTAGGAACCTCCCTCCCACATCAGAGGTCTCAGGTTTGGTTTCTGGTGCCTTCGAAAGAAGCAAAGACGAAGAACAGACACAGCAAGTGCAAAATAACGAGGGGCTGGGGAGAGAGAAATAAATAAAATAAATCTTAAAACACACACACACACACACACACACTAGAGGGAGCAGATGTGGCTCAAGCAGTTGGGTGCCTTCCTCCCACATGGGAGGTCCCGGGTTCAGTTCCCAGTACCTCCTGAAAAAACAAAAACAAACAACAAGCAAAACAAACAAGTATGTTAACTAGGGGAAGCCAATGTGGCTTCCCACATACAAGATCCCAGGTTCAGGGAAGTGGCTGTGGCTCAATCAGCAGGGCTCCCATTTACCATATGGGAGGCCCCGGGTTCGGTTCCCAGGGCCTCCTGGTGAAGGCAGGCCCGCCCGCACAGTGTGGTTAGCTGACCCAGCGAGCACAAGCAGCAAGGGGGGGATAAATGAATAAATAAATAAAATCTTTAAAAAAATTTTAAAAAAAAGATCCCAGGTTCAATCCCTGGCCCCCTATACCTCAAAAAAAAAAAAAAAAAAACACTAGAGAAGGAGTTCCATGAGCTTGAATTTAAATTCAAGAAAACAATTCTTGTGGGGAACATGTTGGTGCAGGTATGATATATTTATTAAATAATATGCAGTATAGTGTGGATTTAGTAAGGGGTCCATGGTTTTCACCTAACTGGCAAAGGGGTCCATGGAACAAAAAAGGTTAGGAACCCCTGCTCTTGTATGCCCCTATGACTAGAGGCATACAAGAGCAGATCTGAACTGGTAGAAAGGAATAGTGAACTAGAAGACAGAATAAGCAAAATAATACAGTTAGAAGAACAGATGAAGAATAGAAGGCAAAAGATCAGTATTCTCAGGGACTTGTGTGACAGCACAAAGCATACAAAACATATGCATCATGGGTGTTCCAGAAGAAGGGAAAACAGACAGAAAGAATATCTAAGGAAATAATGGCCAAACATTTCCCAACTCTAATGAAAGACATAAACATAAGCGCAATATACTCCCAACAGAATAAGCCCTAACAGACCTACTCCAAGATACATACTAACTAAAATGTCAAATGCCAAAGATAAAGAGAGAATTGTGAAAGCAGCAGGAGAAACGTGAAAAGAGAAAATATCACATATGTGGATACTCAATAAGACCACTGGCAATTTCTCATCAGAAACCAGAGGCAAGATGGCAATAGCACGATATATTTAAGGTACTGAAAGAGAAAAACTGCCAGCAAAAAATTCTATATCCAACAAAACTGTCCTTCAAAAATGAGAGAGTTTAAAATATTCATAGATAAAAAGAAACTGAGAGAGCTCATCAACAAGAGACCTACCCTACAAGAATTACTAAAAGAGCAAATATTCTCGCTGTCCTGATTTTGTGATAATCAGGGTAGGCTAAACATTCACTATATTAGAAACCATGCACATGCTCCCAGACCTAGTTTTTCTCCCTAGATCTCGTTTTTGGAATGCTGGTGATAAACTAAGCCTGATTTATTATATGACCATCCTGTATGGGAAAAGACTAACTTTGGGTATCTTTGGTCAACCTTAAGAGATATAGCAGGGGGACAGATGTGGCTCAGCTGGTTGGGCGTCCGTCTCCCATATGGAGGGACCTGGGTTTGATCCCCAGGACCTCCCAGTAAAAATTAAAAAAAAAAAGAAAAATATAGAAGGTGCATGGGCCACCAGGCCCCACACGCGGATGTGCTGCCAGGCCCTGCAAGCCACGCAGCAAGATGACGACGTAACCGGAGAGTGACACAAGGGAGCGCCAAGACGAGACACACCAAAAAATCAGGAACAAAGGTGGCACAGGCGGTAGGATGCCTTTTGCCCACATTGGAGGTTCCAAGGATTGAATCCCAGTGAAGACAGGAAGAGAAGGATGAGAAAGAGAGGGCAGGAAACGGACACAGAGTCGCCCAGTGAATGGAAACAGAAACAGCAAAAACTGGGGGGAGGGGTAAAAATGGATAAAAGTAAATAAATAAATAAATCCTTTAAAAAAATGTATAGGGGAGGAAGATAAGGACATAGTTGATAGTAATACTTTCACAATGCTCTTTCATGATTTGTTAACAAATATTTCACAACAATGCAGGGTGTTTATGGGGGGCAGTGATGTTGTATGACGTTATACATGTTTTTTTTCTAAGTTCACCATGTTTACTGAATACTTATAGTTTATGTATGTTCATGCATGAATGATATACTTCAATAAATTGTTAAGGGAAAAAAAAAAAAAAAAAAAAGAAAAACAATCAACGTAACACACCACATTAACAAACTGAAGGAAAAAAACACATCATCTGAATCGGCGCAGAAGAGGCATTCAACAAAATCCAGCATCCTTTTTTGATAAAAACACTTCAAAAGATAGGAATAGAAGGAAAATTCCTCAATCTGATAAAAAGCATGTATGATAAACCCAAAGCCAACATCGTACTCAATGGGGAAAGATTGAAAGCTTTCCCTCTAAGATAGGGAACAAAACATGGATGCCCAGTGTCACTATTGTTATTCAATATTGTACTAGCAGTTTTAGCTAGGGTAATTAGACAGGGGAAAAAAGTTAAAGGCATCGAAACAAGAAAAGAGTAAAACTCTCACTGTTTGCAGATGACATGATCCTGTATTTAGAAAATTCTGAAGTATCTATGACAAAGCCCCTTGAGCTAATAAATGAGTTAAGCAAAGTGGCAGGATACAAGATCAACACACAAAAATCAGTGTTTTTGTACACCAGAATGAACAATCTGTGGAAATAAGGGGATAAATTCCATTTTCAATAGCAACAAAAAGACTCAAATACCTAGGAATTAATATAACCAAAGAAGGAAGCAGCTGTGGCTCAATCAGTAGGGCTCCTGTTTACCATATGGGAGGCCCCGGGTTCAGTTCCCGGGGCCTCCTGGTGAAGGCAAGCCCGCCCGCACGGCGTGGTTAGCTGACCCAGCGAGCACAAGCAGCAAGGGGGGGATAAATGAATAAATAAATAAAATCTTTAAAAAATATATATATATAAAACCAATATATATATTTATATATATATATAAAACCAAAGAAGTACAGGACCTATATGCAGAAAACTACAAAACAATGCTAAAAGAAATTTTAAAAGACAAACAAATGGAAAGATATTCTGTGTTCATGGATTGGAAGAATAAATATTGTGAAGATGGCACTCTTACCCAAACTGATTTATATATTCAATACAATACCAATCAAAATTCTTTTTTTTTTTTTTTTTTGGTTTAAGATCATTTTATTGAGGAGTGAGAGGTGGGGAGGGAGGGATGCAGCTGCAGCCCACCAGCCCCACCAGGGGGAATGGATCCTCTCCCCACCAATCAAAATTCTAACAGCCTACTTTACAGAAAAAAAATTTTTTTTTTTTTTTTTACCGGGAGGTCCCGGGGATCAACCCAGGTACCCCCATATGGGAGACGGACACCCAACCATTTGAGCCACATCCATCCCCCAACTTTACAGAATTAGAAAAGGTAATTACCAAATTCATTTGGAAGGGAAAGTGCACCCAAATAGCCAAAAGCATTCTAAAAAAGAAGAGCAATGTGGGAGGAATTTCACTGCCTGACCTTGAAACATATTACAAAGCTACAGTGGTCAAACAGCATAGTATTGGCATAAAGATAGACACATCAATCCATAGAATAGAATTGAGAATCGTGAAATAAAACCCTCACCTATACAGTCAATTGGTTTTTGACAAACCTACCAAGTCCATGTTAATGGAACCAAACAGTCTCTTCCAACAAATGGTGCTGGGAGAACTGGATATCTATAACCAAAAGAATGAAAGAAGATCCCTATCTCACTCCCTATACAAGAATCAACTCAAAATGGATCAAAGACCTAAATATAAAAGCCAGGACCATAAACTACTAGCAGAAAATGTAGGAAAACCTCTTAAAGACTTTGTGGTAGGTAGTAGTTTCTTGCACCTTACACCCAGAGCATGCACAACAAAAGAAAAAATAGAGAAATGGGACCTCCTCAAAATTAAACACTTTTGCACCTCCCAGGACTTTGTCAAAAGGGTTCGAGAAGGCAGCCAACTCAATGGGAGACTATATTTGGAAATCACATGTCAGATAAGGGTTTAATACTTAGGATATATAAAGAGATATTACAACTCAACAATAAAAAGACAAATGACCCAATTAAAAATGAGCAAGATCTAAACAGACATTTGTCCCAAGAAGAAATACAAATGGCGAAAAAACACATGAAAAAACGTTCAACATAACTAATGATTAGGGAAATGCAAATCAAAACTACAACGAGATATCATTTCACACCTATCAGAATGGCCACTATTAAAAAGACAGAGAACTACAAGTGTTGGAGCGGATGTGGAGAGATAGGAACACTTCTTCACTGTTGGTGGGAATGCAGAATGGTACCGCCACTGTGGAGGACTGTTTGGCAGTTCCTAAAGAAGTTGAATATAGACTTGCCACATGACCCGTCAATACCGCTACTGGGTATATCTACAGAAGAACTGAGAGCAGTGACACGAACAGACATCTGCACACCAATGCTCACAGCGGCATTATTCATGATTGCCAAAAGATGGAAACAACCCAGGTGTTCATTAACCAATGAATGGATAAACAAACGGTGTATTTACATGATGGAATATTATACAGCCATAAGAAGAAATGAAGTCATAAAGCATATGACAACACACATGAATATGGAGGACATTATGTTGAGCGAAGCCAGCCAGACACAAAAGTACAAATGCTGTATAAGTGCGTTACTATGAACTAAATATATTGTGTAACATACTGTATGATTCAAAAAAAAAAAAATTATATGTACCCAGTATATTTGAGAAATGTTATGTTTTTACTTATCTGCATTTTCTTATTATTTTTAATTATTGCTTATATTTTCAATTATTAAATGTACAAAATCGTTTAAAAAAAAATAAAAATGAATCTAGAATATAGGCTACCAGGGGCTGGGTTGGGGGTAGAAAGTTCGGAGTCGATGCTTAATTTGTAAGAATTTCCATTTAAGTTGATTGCCAAGGCTTGGAAACAGATAGTGATGATGGCAAGCACATTATTGTGAGTATAATTTTCAGCAATGAATTATATATGTATATGTGGTTAAAAGGGGGAAATTTAGGTCATATATGTTACTAGAATAAAAATTAAAAGGTAAAACATAGGACTGTATTACACAGTGAACCTTAGTGTAGACAATGTACTATAGTTAATAGAACAATTTTAAGAATGTTCTTTCATGAATTATAACACTAATATAAGGTGTTAATAAGAGGGTGGTATATGGGATGATTAAAAAGTCTTGAAACAAGACAGATGTACTGATTGCACAACAATTTTACATGTACTAAATGCCTCGGGAAGCGGCTGTGGCTCAATCAGTAGGGCTCCTGTTTACCATATGGGAGGCCCCGGGTTTAGTTCCCAGGGCCTCCTGGTGAAGGCAAGCCCGCCCGCACGGCGTGGTTAGCTGACCCAGCGAGCACAAGCAGCAAGGGGGGGATAAATGAATAAATAAATAAATAAAATCTTAAAAAATAAATAAATAAAATAAATAAATGCCTCTAATTGTACACTTTAAAATGGTTAGTGGTTTAATTTTGTTGCATGAATTTTACCTCAATTTTAAAAATGTTATAGGAAAAAAAAATGTAAAAATCAGTCTTATCTAGAAGGCTATAGAAAAGCAGGCAGCTAGCCAAATCTAGCACATGGGTTATAATTTGCCATCTTATATTCTAGACTGAAAGAGTCACAAACGCAAGCATTGAATCTGGGATTGAAAACAGTAAAAAAAAAAATCCATAAAGATATTTAGGACATTTGGGAAAACGTGAATATTAGATACTAAGGAATTACAATTTTCTCATGTATGACAACAGATGTGGTAAAATCATATTATTCTTAAAAGAAGCAGGCTGAAATGTCATAAATCATGCAAATTATTTTCAAACGATTCGGCTAAAAATACGTAGATAGAGGGAGAGGATTTGTCTAAAGCAATTGGGTGCCCGCCTCCCACATGGATTTGATTCCTCATGCTTCCTATAGAAGACAAGCAGATGCCACAACCAGCAAGATACCACAACCAGCAAGATACTGCAACCAGTAGGGAGAAGTGGCTCAAGCGGTTGGGCACTCACCTTCCACATGGGAGGTCCTGGGTTCAGTTCCCAGTGCCTTCTAAATAAAACAAACAGGGAAGTGGATTTGGCTCAACCAATGGAGCTCCCGTCTACCGCATGGGAGGTCCCGGATTCGGTTCCCCATGCCTCCTGGAGAAGACGAGCAAGACAGTGAGCTGGAGCGAGCAGCAGGCACGGCGAGCTGACACAACGAAGAGACGCAAAGAGGAAAGACAATGAGAGACACAACTAGGGAGCTGAGGTGGCTCAAGCGATTGAGTGCCTCCTAATGAGAAGATGAGCAAACAGAGAGCACACAACAAATGGACACAGAGAACAGACAGTGAGTGCAAGCAATGAGGAGGGGGAAATAAATGAATAAAATAAAGCTTTAAAAAAAGAAAAAAGAAAGAAAACAAGTAGACAATGAGCAGATGAGGGAGCATCTTGGGGGAGGGGGGAATAAAAATAAAATAAAAATAAGTAGATAGAAAAATAAAAATATGGTAAAATTTTTTTTAACATTTGGGGACTCTAGGTAAAGGGTATAAAGGTGTTCACCACATACTACTCATTCAACTTTTCCATGTTTGAATTTGTTGAAAATTTTTTTTAAAGTTTGGGAAAAAGCATATTACACAAATGCAGAAAACTGGCTCTAGATAGTTAAATAGAAAACCTCATGACATATTAAAGCTAATTCCTCTCATTTTTTGGGAGTGAAGGCTTTTAAGACCTGGGTTAAGGAATACATATGGCTCAAGGATAATTTCCAGGAAAGAAAAGCATCAATATTCCAAGGACAGGCTTAATAAGGTAAGAAGACTGGTAGGACTGGTTCCCTGTGGACATGGGTGTCAGAAGGCATCATCAGCACTGCAAGAGGAATTTCTGAAAAGTAACACACACACAATTACACAACATGGCACTGTAATCCTATATTCCCACTGACTTACACAATTAAAATGCTTTTCTTTCCCCTAGCCAAAAAAAAAATCTGACTCAAAGTTAGATAGTTTAAATATTCTTACTGAATTGAAATCACCCAACTTCTACGGAATGCCCCATTTGAAATTCTACAGTAAAAAATAATAGTACTCTTCCTTCGCACAGGCTGTTCCAGGCCAGCAGGGATCCAACAGAACTATAATGCAAGCCACACACGTCATCTTAGATTTTCTAGTAGCCATATTCTATTTTATTAATTTTATTCACACTCCATATCAACAGTAAACATACTCTCCCCCCTCACTCTTCTCCTCCCATGCCCTGGTAACCTATAATCTACTTTGTCTCTGCAATTTGCTATTTCTAGACATCTCTTATAAGTGACATCATACAACATTTGTCCTCGGGTCTTACTTATATCATTGAGCATAATGTTTTCAAGGTTGTTTCATGTTGCAGCATGTCTCAGAACTTCATTTTTTTCTTATGGCTGAATAATTTTCCATTGTGTGTATGGTCCATATTTTAAGCATTCATTTGTTGATGGATACTTGGGTTGTTTCCACCTTTTGTCTATTGCAAATAACGCTTCTATAAACACTGGTGTACAAGTACGTGAGACCCTGTTTTCACCCTCTTTGGATTATACCTAGAAGTGGGATTGCCAGGTCATATGGTAATTATATATTTAATTTTTTAAGGAACCATCATATTGCTTTCCACAGTGGTTACATCATTTTACATTCCCACCAACAATGCACTAGAATCCTAATGACTAACTATGTTGAGCAACTTTTCATATGCTTATTGGCCACTTACATATCTTCTTTGGAAAAATGTCTATTCAAGTCCTTTGCCTGTTTTAAAATAGGGCTGCCTTATAGTCCGGACATAAGCCCTTATCCAATATATGGTCTGCAATGATATCCTCCCATTCTATAAGAAGTCTTTTCTTTTCTTTGTAGTGTCCTTTATAATATAAAAAAGTTTTAAATTTTGATGAACTAGAATTTATCTGTTTCTTTTGTTGCTCATGCTTTTTATGTTCTAAGAATCCACTGCCTAATACTAAGTCCTGAAGATCTGTCCCTATGTTTTCTTCTAAGTGTTTCATAGCTTTAGTTCTTATACATAGGTCTTTGACCAATTTTGAGTTAATTTTTATATGATGTCATGTGTAGGGTCCACCTCCATTCTTCTATGGATATCTAGTTTTCCCAGCACCATTTGTTGAAGAGACTATTCTATCCCCATTGTGTGTACTTAGAACCCTTGTCAAAAATCAATTCACCAGGGGTCGGATGTAGCTCAACTGGTTGGGCATCCGTCTCCCATATGGAGGGACCTGGGTTCGATCCCCGGGACCTCCCAGTAAAAAAAAAAAAAAAAAAAAAAAAAAAAATCAATTCACCATAGATGTGTGGGTCTATTTCTAGACTTTGAAATTTGTTTCATTGGGCTATAAGCCTATCTTTATGCGAGTAACACACTGTTCTAATTACTGTATAACTTTGTAGTACAATTTGAACACGGGAAGTGTAAATCTTCCAACTTTGTTCTTTTTCAACATTGTTTTAGCTATTCAGGGGCCCTTGCAGTTCTATTTCTATTTCTGGAAAAAAAAGGGGGGGGGTGCTATAATTTTAACAGAGATTGCACTGAATTTGGAGATCGCTTTGGGTAAAATTGACTTTATTTTTTTCAATCCATGAACATATTTTTTTAAGGTGAAATTAAGTTTAATAATGTATTTAACTTAACCCAGTAAATCACTTCAAACATCATCAATATCATTTCAACATGTAATCAATAAAAAAAATTACTGAAAAAAAAAATAAAGATATTTTATATTCTTTTTTTCATATCTTTCAAAATCCAGTGTGTTTTATACTTACAGCCCATCTAAATTCAGACTATCCACTTTTCAAGTGCTCGAAAGTTACATGTAGGCTAGTGGCTACCACACTGGACAGTGCAGCTCTATAAGCTGTTGGAAGAAGCAGCGGAACCAAAGCTTGAAAAATAAGCTACCAAGAAAGCAGTTTAATGTATGTATATAAATCTCCCGAGCAAGGAAGTTTTTATGTATTTTGAATAGGATAATCAGCCAAACAAACAAGTTCCAAACTAAAATCAACCCCTGCTTCTGGTATCCCCCATGACATCCTCCAAGCAAAGGAGATTATCACATTGGGTTGGAGAGTTCTATCTTCTGACCTTCACTACTATGTCCAGTCTGAGGACTAAGAAGAAAGAAGAGGAGTTGAATCTTATGTTCCACTTTCCATTCCTCAGAACTGGTTAGAATTAGCACCTTTTAACTTTGGCATTTTCCTATGTTTATTATCCCTCCCTCCTACAGTTTTGGCCAACTGACCTCTAATTCTCCAGAGAATAGAGAACATGTCAAATCCATATTTTCCAACTCTTAAATCCCTGCTCCCAAAGTGACTATGGCCGTTCCTCTTAACATTCCCTTACTTTGAAATTTTAGAAAGAAAAAAAAGTATTTCAAAACAAGTAAATGGCTTTAGGAGATCAACTAAAGTCATTTTAAGATCAATCTACTCCCCCAAGTGACCTAGGATTTACTTCTCAACAAGTACATATTACAAACAAAAACCAAAACACCTTAGGTAGCCACAAAAATAATATAAATATATGTGAAAACCAATGATACACAAACAGTAGTTGTAATTATTCTTCCCTACTATCCATCACACCCCCATTCCCTCCATCTTGCACCAAAAAGGTGGTGACAATTTCTCATATTAGAAAAGGAAACAGCAATTCTTACCTGTCAGACAAACAAATATCTTTGACCCTTAAAATGTATGATAAACTCAGATACAGTCAATTTCCAAAATGCTGATCTATTTATTGGCCAGAAAAACTAATGGATATTTTAAAGCTAAATAGCTAAAGCTGTTTCTTATTTCTTTTAGATTTTTCCCTGTGATTAAACCTTTATAGGGCCAGAGAGAATTCTATAATCTGGACCAAAATGTGCCACTACGTAACGAATTGCTGAATTTTACAATCCTTTAGCTATACTGAGACTGTAAAAAATACAGATTCTAATAACTAGCAATTGTAAAATTTACAAAATTTCTAAATTATCTTTTTAATTCTTGACCTATGAAGTAGAAAATGTGTGTGCGTGCATATGGGTGTAATTTAAAGGCAAATAAAAAACATAGAAGGACATGCAAACTAATAACATGATTATCTCTGGGGAAAGGATTAGGATTGGGAAAGGTCAAGGAACTCTTTAGCCTAAACTGTAATATTTTAATTCTATAAAATAATGCATTTGTGTGTTATGTGTATAGTTTTAAAAATCAGATTTGAAACACGCAAAACTGGTTATATAAAATAACTTGAGGGAAGCGGCTGTGGCTCAATCAATGGGGCTCCCATTTACCATATGGGAGGCCCCGGGTTCGGTTCCCGGGGCCTCCTGGTGAGGGCGGGCCCGCCCGCACAGCGTGGTTGGCTGACCCGGCGAGCACGGGCAGCAGGGGGGGGATAAATGAATAAATAAATAAAAATCTTTTAAAAAAAAATAAATAAATAACTTGAGACTTTTAATAGATACCATTTATTCAAAGTTCATTGTTTGCAAAGCAGTCTACATTCGTAGTCTGGATTCATAGATGGAGTACAGTAAATCCTCATACCAACCTAAAAAGGTAGGTATCATTATTACTTCCAATAGAAATAAGTAAACTGAGAATCAGGTTTAAGTGCCCTGTTCAAGGTCACTCAAGTGTTGGCCTGGCAGGGACTCCAAAACCACACCAAAGAAGATCCACAGGGAATTTACCACACTGGTTACAGCTCTGCTAAAGGAATATTAAGTTAATTCAGTAGTAAACAGAAAATATTCTAAGTTTTGCCATTGTTAAAGAGCTCCAGGAGGGGAGTGGTTGTAGCTCAATGGTTGAGTGCCTGCTTTCCATGTACGACGGCCCAGGTTCAATCCCCGGTATGTCCTTAAACAAAAACAAAAAAGGGTCCAGGAAAAATTGTTTATTTATCCTCCAGTCTTAAAGAGCTAAGCAGAATTACTATATTGGGATATTTCTTTTTTTCTCTCTCTCTTTTAAGGAGGAAACAGAGATTGAACCTGGGGACCTCATACATGTGAAGCACTCTCTCAACCACTGAGCTACACCTGCTCCACTGGGATATTTCTTGATTGGCTTATTATGCCAAGCATGGTTCCACTGTCCCAAACCTATAGAAAGTTTCAAAAATTGAAGTAGATTTGTAGATCCAAGCCATGCACCACTAGCTCCTACCTCAAAAGTTGCTCTTTTGGTTAATTCTAGGCAAAGCATAGACGATAATTACATCAAGGTTTCACACTAGGGTTGTGGATTACACGTGATCGTTACTTATGATTTCAATTTTATCTACAAACCAAAAACATTTTCTTAAAGGGCAGTGATAGTGACAAATACTTAGACCAACTATAAGTGATCTAGTAAAGACTATAAGTTAATCAATGCCCATGTATTGAGTCAGTTTACATTACTACTAGATCAGCTAAAGAAGCCTTGCTACAAGAATCTCTAATGTAAGGGGAATTGCATTCTCTCTGGAGAGACTCCCTGAGCCTTGAAAATCTTTTTCCTTTCTACTTTAATAAGGTTTAGTTAGGATCACCGACTGCTGAAATCCAGCAAAGTCTTATCTTTTAACCTGACCTTTCCCAGGATGGCACAACAGATCTCCATAAGCCTGGATGAAATACAAAACTTATTTCTACTCTCCTATACCACATCTTCAATAACAGTGCTTGTCTTTTTGTTTTGTTTTTGAGGTACCAGCGGCCAGGGATTGAACACAGGACCTCAAATGGGGAAGCCAGCACTCAACCACTGAGCCACATCAGCTACCCTGACTGGTTTCTTCATTTGTTTTGCTTGTTGGGTTTTTTTGGTTTTTAGGAGGCACTGGGAACCGAACCCAGGACCTCCCATGTGGGAAGCAGGTGCTTAACCACTAGAGCCACATTCACTCCCAGTGCTTGTTTTTAAGTTGATTACATACTCTAGATTTACATGGCACTTACATAAATCTTAATTCTGCTTCAACTTCCAGCTTGCTTTTTTCTGGCTATTTATATGTGGTTCAGGAAATCTGAACTGCTATTACAGTGCAGGTCCCTGGTCTTGGTTCCAAAGGTAGCAAAGTAATACTCATGCACATACTAAGAGCATGTATGTCTGGACCCATCTCTCTGGTGGAGTCCTGAGGGACTGAACCAAGATACTCATCTCAGGCTCGCCATCCCAGAATTTGCCCTGCATGTACAAGGCAGCTCACAGGGCTATTCTACAGAAAGCTGTGGGAGATCAGTCAAATCACAGCTATCTGGAGGAAAGGATTGCTGGCTGTAGGACATACAGTACATTGCCTCAGACCATGAAGAAATTGTTTCCTAGATAAGAGGGGGCATTTTTATCCATGTAAACAGGGGAAATTTGAGGGCTACAGTACATGCCCAAGACAAGCTATATGAGCAGAAAGGATCAGGAAGGTCCTTATGCTCTGGTCTGGAGCTATTTTTTAAACTCATCATATGGATAAGCTCTGAAAGAGAACACTGTATGATCATCTGCAAAGACTGGGAAAGATGTTCTCTTTTTTCCTTTTTTTTTTTTTTTGCTAGCTCCTGGCATTCAAGGAAGGTTCAGTTATAGCACTAGATATAAAGCTTAAGGAACAGACACCTTAGAATCTAAATTCCAAAGATAACACATTAAAATATGAAAATGCCTGGGTTTTAACAAAAGACTACAAAACATACAAAGAAACAGGAAGATATGACCCAGGCCAAGGAGATGATTAAAGCATTAGAAACCTTCAATGAGGATAATCAGACCTGGGACATACCAAACATATGGTCTTACATATGCTTAATGAGCTATGGACAAAGAATTAAAAGAAACCAGAAAAACTAAAGACAAATGCTAAGAGAATATCAATAGAAAGATGGAAATCATGAAAAGGAACCAAACTAAGCTGAAGACCATGGGAACAAAAATTTTAAAATCCCTAGAGATAGGGGCTGAATAACATAGTGAACCCAGAGGTGGATGAGGATTGTGGTTAATAGTACAAATCCAAGAATGTTCTTCTATGAACTAGAACAAATGTATGTCTCTATAGCAATATTGTAATATTCTTCCATCAATGTCAAAGATGGTACCATATCAACACTAAGGGTCAATAATGGGGGGTATGGGATTTTTTCTTTTGGACTAAGGAAAACATTCAAAAATTTACTGAGGCAATGACTGCACAACTCTGTGATGAAAGTGAGAGCCACTAAGTGTATACTTTGTACGAAATGTACAAGGCATGAGACTATACAACAGTTAAATATGTGGTGGAAGATGGACTGTGGTTAACAATACAAATATGAGAGAGTCTCTCATGAACTATAACAAATGTACAATACTAATACATAGTGTTAAATAGGGGGTATATGGAAAAAACAACTCCACTCCCAGTGCTTGTTTTTAAGTTGATTACATACTCTGGATTTATATGGTGAGCTTTTTTTTGTTTTTCACCAGGAGGTCCCAGGGATCGAACCCGGGTCCCTCCATATGGGAGACAGACGCCCAACCATTTGAGCCACATCCGTCCCCATATGGTAAGCTATTGACCAAAGTTAATGGTAACAGTCTGATGATATTCTTTCATAATCTGTTAACAAATGTTCCACAACAATGCAAAGTGTTGGTGGCGGGGTGATGTATGGGAATTAAGCACATTATGCATGACTGTTTTGTAAGCTCCCAACTTCTTTAATAAAAAATATGTATTTTTAAAAATCAAGAAAAAAAAATTTCCTGAGTAAACAGCAGATTGGAGTTGGCAGAATAAAGAATCAGTGACCCTGAAGATAAGGCAATTGAAAGAATCTAGTCTGAGGAGCAGAAAGGAGAATGAAGACAGTGAACAGATCCTGAGGAACCTATGGGACACCATCAAGCATACCTATGTACACATTGTGAGAGTCCCAGAAGGAGGAAAAAGGGGCAAAGAGAATATTCAAAGAAAAATTGGCTAAAAATGTCTCAAATTTAATGAAAGACATGACTATGCATATCCAAGATACTCAATGAACTCCAAACAAGATAAACCCAAATAGACCCACATTGCAACAAACTATAATCAAATTGTTGAACACCAAACATGGAGAATTCTGAAAGCCATGTGAAGAGCAATATGTCACATACAAGAAAGCCTCAATAAGATTAAATGCCGTTTTCTCATCAGAAACCATAGAGGTAAGAAGGCAGTGGGATGGCATATGTAAAGGGCTGAAAGCAGAAAATTGTCAACCAAGAATTCTTATTGGGGAGACAAGTAGATACAGAAAAATGCACAGCAAATGGACACAGCGAGCACAAGCAGCAAGGGGGGATAAATAAATAAATAAATAAAATCTTAAAAAAAAAAAAAAAAAAGAATTCTCTTAACTAACAAAACTGTCTTTCAAAAATGAGGGCGGAGGGAGGCGGCTGTGGCTCAATCAGTAGGGCTCCCGTTTACCATATGGGAGGCCCCGGGTTCGGTTCCTGGGGCCTCCTGGTGAAGGCAAGCCCGCCCGCACGGCGTGGTTAGCTGACCCAGCGAGCACAAGCAGCAAGGGGGGGATAAATGAATAAATAAATAAAATCTTAAAAAAAAAAAAAAAAAAATGAGGGCGGGATTAAGATATTCCCAGATAAACAAAAGCTGAGGGACTCTGTTACCATTAAACCTGCCCTAGAAGAGACACTAAAGAGAGTTCTACAGGTTGAAAGGAAAGGAAAATTGATGGAAACCACATGAAGAAATAAAGCTCCCAGGTAAGGGTAATGACATGAATAATTATAAATGTCAAAACTATTGTATTGTATTTGTTTGTAACTGCACTTTCTAAACTATTATAATAAATTCTTATCTCATTTCCTGGCCTCTGCACTCTTTCCTCACTAGTCTATCCTCCACAATACCTCCAAGAGCAATCTTTCTAAAATGGAAATATGATCAATTTCCCCCCACGTTACAGTTCCTCCAATATTTCCCCATCACCCACTGGATAAAGTTCAAACTTAACATGACTCAGATCCCCTCCCTTTCTTACATTCCAGTAATAGTGAACTACTGGCAATTTTGAGCTTTCAGTGCTGTTTCATATTTCTTTGCCTTTGGAAAATACAGGTACTGCTGCTTGGAATTTCCTTCCTCACCCCCTAGCCTAATCTTACAATACCAACTTAAAAGCTACCTCCTCTTTCAAGACTTTCTCCACTCCTCAATCACTCCCTTCTTTTTCTTACATCTGTACTTTGTTCCTACTAAATTTCATTTATCACACTGCAGCATAATTATTTGTTTATATGGCTTCTCTTACCAGACTAGGATGACAGGTTACAAAATATTCATTTTTGTTTATTCAGGATAGTTAGTTATTAAACACCAACAGTACAGCCAACAATATCTTTTGGGTTTTTTGTTTTTGTTTTTTAAGATTTATTTACTTTTTTAATCCATTTTTAACCCACCGCCACCCCCACACACACCCCCGTTTTTGCTGTTTCTGTGTCCATTCACTGGGCAATTCTCTGTGTCTGTTTCCTGCCTTCTCTTCTCATCCTTCTCCTCCTGTCTTCACCAGGATTCAATCCTGGGAACTTCTGATGTGGGAGAGAGGTGCCACCTGCACCACCTTAGTTCCTGTTTTTTTTTTTTTTTTTTTTCGATGTGTCTCGTCTTGGCTCGCCCTTGTGTCACTCTCCTGTTATGTCATCATCTTGCTTTGTGCTCGGCGCCCACGCCCGCACGAAGGACCTGGCGGAACACCAGTGCACAGGGACTGGGGGCTCACCTGCTTGTGGGGCCTGACAGCGTGCCTTCTATATTTTTCTTTTTTTTTTTTTTTTTCTTTTTTTTTTCCACTTTACCGAGAGGTCCCGGGGATCGAACCCAGGTCCCTCCATATGGGAGACAGATGCCCAACCATTTGAGCCACATCCGCCTCCCGACAATATCTTTTGAATAAATAAATGAATGAGCAAAAGACCAAAAAGAATGACACTTCTGAATCTACAGCAGTTCTTGTAGTTTTGGTAACCACAGCAAGAAACAGATAATAGCTAGAAAAGGTTTGGAGAAAGGTGATTATAATAATTTCAACAAACTGTGGTCTATTCACACGATGGAATAGTATGCAGCTGTAAGAAGAAATGAAGTCGTAAAGCATATGCCAACATGGATGAACATGGAGGACATTATGTTGAGTGAAGCAAGCCAGACACAAAAGGACAAATACTGTATGAATGCATTACTATGAACCAAATATATTGTATAACATTGTTTGATTCAAAAAAAATTTTATATGTATCCAGTACATTTAATTGAGAAATGCATATATTTATTCATCTGTGTTTACTTTTTAGTTTTTAATTGTTTATATTTTCAATTATTAAATGTACAAAATAAAATAAAATAAAAAATAAGCAGCTTCCATGAAAGTAAAGATCCAAGAAACGAGGTTTCTTCCATTTAAAAAAGCCTTAGAAGTGTTATAACTAAATGCATAAAAGGTAAATGGAGCAAACATGGTATTGTGTTTACCAGGCAGCATCACTGCATCTTAAAAGGAGTTCTTTTTCAGGAAATCTATTTCCAAAAGGTTTTCTTTACTTAACAGATAGTAAATTTAAACTCAAGGTATTAAACAACAATGGTGGAAGGGGCCAAAGAAAAGCACTTAGCACAGTGCCAAGCACAAAATAAGCATGATATATGTTAGCCATTATGGCTTCCATCAGTGAAGTATGCAACTCCCTCAACAGGAAGTAAATGAATACCAGCATTAATCAGTACTTTTTAGTCCACAAAGCAACCTGGATGTCCCAGGTATCATTGAGGCAAGCAGTTACTGCTAAGAAAGCTCCCTGATATGAGGTACATAAATACGTATATCTGTTGCTGCAAAAAGCAACCACCTTTTTATTATACTTCTTATTCTGCCATAACACTCATTCAAGTCTGCCTAGCAAAGGCCTGTACTTTACCTTTACATTTCCTTAACCACTCACCATTGAAAAGTTTCTACAGATACAGAGAAAACCATGTATGTGTGCTATATGCATACATAAAAATATAGATAGACATACACACAATTTTGCTTGGTGCATGCAGCATTAAAAAGCAGTCTCCAGGGAAGTGAACATGGCCCAAGCGACTGGGCTTCTACCTACCACATGGGAGGTCCTGGGTTCAGTTCCCAGTGCCTCCCGAAGAAGATGAGCTGGTACAACAAGATGACACAATAAAGAGACACAAAGAGGAACGATAATGAGAGACACAACAAACCAGGTAGCTGAGGTGGCTCAAGCGATTTGAGCACTACCTCTCTCCGACATGGGAGGTCCCAGGTTTGGTTCCCAGGGCTTCCTAAAGAGAAGATGAGCAGACATAAAAAGCACACAGCGACCTCAAACAACAAGAGGGTGGGTGGAGAATAAATAAATAAAATATATCTTAAAAAAAAAAAAAAAAAAGGTAAAAAAGCAGTCTCCAGGGAAGCGAATGTGGCCACATGGGAGGTCCCGGGTTCAGTTCCCAGTGCCTTCTAAATAAGACAAGCAAGACAGTGAGCTGACATGACTGGCTAGCACAGTCAGCTGACGCAACAAGATGATGCAACGAGGAGACACAACAAGGAAACACAATGAGAGACACAACAAGCGGGAATTTCAGAGGTGGCTCAAGCCATTGGTCACCTCCCTCCCACATAGGAGATCCCGGGTTCAGTTCCTGGTGCCTCCTAAAAATTAGATGAGCACTCAACAAACAGACACAGAGAGCAGACAGCAAGTGCAAGCAGCAGTGGGGGGCGGGGTAGAAAAAATAAAAATAAATCTTAAAAAAAAAAAAAAAAGCAGTCTCCAAAAACCTCTGAATCTACTTCCACTGATTCAGGACACTTTGCCTATATAGCTATCATCTAAAGTGGTTTAGAAATTCAATTGGTAGGAAAAACAAATGAAGAAAATTTTTTAAAATAACTTTAAGCTGTGAAGTTAGAAATTAAGGTAGTTAATTTGAGCTTTATTTGGTTTTGTTTATTTTTTCATTTTGAACCAACAGGAAACAAACTGCTGAAACAATTCCAGTGGTTCTCAAACTTCACTAGGTATCAGAATCACCTGGGGGGTTTATTAAAACACAGATTGTGGGTCCCACTATCAGTTTCTGATTCAGTAAGTTTGGGGTAGGACCAGTGAATCTGCTAATGGTCTGGGGACCATGCTTTGAGAACAACTGGTTTAAATTATTAGAACTGAGAAGGACCTTCCGGATGAATAAAATAAAGCTTAGATAACTAATGAAGGCTTTCTGACCAGCACTCTAAGGTTCTTTACATTGTTAGGGTTCTGCTACATTATATATATTTAACATATTTTTTAAAAGTGCTTAACATATTTCAGTTCCAGTCAAAAGACATTCTTAAGCACCTGAAGAAGATATGGTCCTTGTGTTAAAGAACTTCACTCTAGCTGGGTGGAAAGAGATCATGGTCAAATAACTACAATACAAGGTGACCAGTCCTACAACAAAAACACATATCAAGTGCCTTGGAAATGTAACTGAAGAAAGTTCAAGAGAAGGACAACTTCTGGGTGCCCTGGAGGATAATTGGGAGTTTTCCAAGGCATAATGGGATGGGAGGGAGAGCACTTTAGATATGTACATTCACAGAAAAAAAATCCATTAAGCACCTACGATGGATCAGTATGGATCAAGCGGGGGGATAAAATGCTAAGAAAAGACAAGACTGTAGCAGTCTTTAATGATGCTTACACCCTAACAGGGAAACAATCAAATAATAATCTAAGTAAGTAGGGAGGCGGCTATGGCTCAATCAGTAGGGCTCCCGTTTACCATATGGGAGGCCCTGGGTTCGGTTCCCGGGGCCTCCTGGTGAGGGCAGGCCCGCCTGCACGGCGTGGTTGGCTAACCCAGCGAGCACAGGCAGCAAGGGGGGGATGAATGAATAAATAAATAAAATGTTTAAATAATAATAATAATAATAATCTAAGTAAGTATAAAATCACAATTTTGATACATGCCATGCATTAGCGGTATTTTATATGATGAGAATTTAAAACAGGAAGATCTGACCTAGTCAAAGAAATGCTTTCCTGTGAAAAGGATCTGAGCTAAGGTATGAAAGGATAGGCCTAGGCATTCCACACAGCATGTTCAAATGCCCTTCAAAGAAGAACCTCTGCATATAAGAACAGTGTTTGTAGATACTATTACTGATAATTGGACATTCTGTCTCCTTTAAAGTTGTTGGTATTATAGCTAAAAAATGTGGGTGGGGCAGGGGGGAGTGTCTTGGTAGGCCAGTACTCAACTCTACAAGGCAAAAGAAATCTCAATACCCCGCAGAGACGTGTACACTCATGCCTCTTATCCAGAGGGCCTGTTTCTCGATAAACGAACTAGGTGAACCAAACTTATTATGAAAGTAGCCTGGTGGGCACAGTATAAAAGCAAGGGTAACTGTATGGTATCAAGGGAAATGAACAGTCATTTCTAGTGGGGCAATCAGATATGGCAAGTTCTTGAACCTTGACTTCCTTTCTCTGACACTGTTCTGACTACTGCCCTTCTGATAATTATAGTGTTACTTTCAGCACTTAACCATAGACTACAATAACTTCATTTTGTTATTAGATTTTACTTTGACCTCATGAAACCATACATTCGGTTAACCAACCAAGAATTTTTGAATCTCAATGATGTAAATGGTATTGTGCATGTATGAGCCATTAAAGAGTCATGTGCTACCCTCAAGGAGCATATAATCTACACATGACTAGACTTTCTATATCTTATATCCAATCAGACATTATGAAAGTTAGAGAGAAAGAAAATAATAATTAGAAGGATATAAGGATTATAATTTTTAAAAATGGTAAGGATTCAGAAAAGAGATTTCTGCAGTACATGGGCTTAAGAGGATGAGAATTTGGTTAAGGGACAGGGAAACAGGTTATGACAGGTATACAGATAAAAACAAGCAGGTAGCTTAGTTTGGCTGGAACACAGAGAAGAAAATAAGACTGTAAAAATCAATTGGAAAGAATTCTTACAGGGAAGCAGATGTGGCTCAAGTGACTGGGTTCCCGCCTAACACGTGGGAGGTCCCAGTTCAGTTCCCGGTGCCTCCTGGAGAAGACAAGTTGGCATGACCAGCAGGTGCGGCAAGATGGTACAGCAAGATGACACAACAAAGAGACAAAGAGGAAAGGCAATGAGAGACACAACAAACCAGGGAGCTGAGGGTGCTCAAGTGATTGAGCGCGTCTCTCTCACATGGAAGGTCCCGGGTTCATTTCCTGGTTCCTCCTAAAAGAGAAGACAAGCAGACACAGAGAGCACACAGCAAATGGACACAAAGAACAAACAGCGGGAAGCGGCTGTGGCTCAATCAGTAGGACTCCCGTTTACCATATGGGAGGCCCTGGGTTCGGTTCCCGGGGCCTCCTGGTGAGGGCAAGCCCGCCTGCGTGGCGTGGTTGGCTGACCCAGCGAGCACAAGCAGCAAGGTGGGGATAAATGAATAAATAAATAAAATCTTTAAAAAAAAAAAAAAAAAAGAACAAACAGCGACCACAAACAACAAGGGAGGGGGGAATAAATAAATAAATCTTAAAAAATTTTAAGGGAAGCGGCTGTGGCTCAATCAGTAGGGCTCCCGTTTACCATATGGGAGGCCCCCGGTTCGGTTCCCGGGGCCTCCTGGTGAAGGCAAGCCCGCCTGCACGGTGTGGTTAGCTGACCCAGCAAGCACAAGCAGCAAGGGGGGGATAAATGAATAAATAAATAAAATCTTAAAAAAAAAAAAAAAAAAAAAAAAAAATTTTAAAAAAAGGAACTCTTACAATTCAACTAAAAAATGGGCCAAGGGGGGGGCGGATGTGGCTCAAATGGTTGGGCATCCATCTGCCATATGGAGGGACCTGGGTTCAATCCCCGGGACCTCCCGATAAAATTAAAATATAAATATAGATAGATAGAGATAGAGATAGAGATAGAGATAGAGATAGAGATAGAGATAGAGATAGAGATAGAGATAGAGATAGAGATAGAGATA
>JAKSZT010053990.1:6590366-6628217 GCA_026826555.1 Tolypeutes matacus | reverse complement strand
AGATAGAGATAGAGATAGAGATAGAGATAGAGATAGAGATAGAGATAAAGATAGAAGGCGCATGGGCTGCCAGGCTCTGTGTGCCGGTGAGCCGCCAGGCCCCGGGAGTCATACAGCAAGATGATGATGTAACAAGGGAGAGACAAGACAAGATGCTTTGAGAGCTCTGAAAACCAGGAACCGAGGTGGCGCAGGTGGCGGAACACCTCTCTCCTACATCGGAGATCTCCAGGATCGAATCCTGGTGAAGACTGGAGGAGAAGGATGAGAAGAGATGGCAGGAAACAGACACAGAGAATTGCCCAGCGAATGGACACAAAACAGCAAATGGGGAAGGGAGGTTTAAAATGGATAAAGTAAATAAATAATTCTTAAAAAAAAAAAAAAAAAAAATGGGCCAAGGACTTGAATAGACATTCTCCAAATAAAAATATACAAATGGCCAATAAGCAAATAAAAAGATATTCAACATCATTAGTGATTAGGGAAATGCAAATTATAACCAAACCACAATGAGATTCCACTTCACAGGATGGCTATAAGATAAAATAGAAAACAAGTATTGATGTGGATGTAAAGAAACTGGAACCCTCATACACTGCTGGTAGGAATATATAATGATGCAGCCACTGTGGAAAACAATTTGGCAGCTCCTCAAATAATTCAACACAATTACCATATGACCCAGCAATTCCACTCCTAAGACTATATCTCAAAAAAACTGAAAACAGACTCAAACAGATCTTGTACACCAATATTCAAAGCACCATTATTCACAATAGCCAAAAGGTGAGAGTACCCTAAGTGTCTATCAACAGATGAATGGATGAACAAACTGTGGTATATACCTACTATGGAATATTATTCAGCTGTAAAAAGGAATGAAGTACTGATACATGCTACAACATGGATGAACCTTGAAAACATTAAGCTAAGTGAATGAAGCCAGACACAAAAGGCCACATATTGTATGATTTCATTTATATAAAACACTAAGAGGTAAAATTCAGGGGAGTGGGTATAGCTCAGTGGTTGAGCGTCTGCTTCGCATGTACAAAGTCCTGGGTTCAATTCCTGGTACTCCTAAAAAAAGGTACATCCATAGAGACAAAAAGCAGACTAGTGGTTGCCAGGGGCAGCTGCAGGCTACAACCAGCTCATGAGGTAGTTCTCAGGAATAGTCATAGGGTTTTCAGCTACAGGATCAATACATGACATTTCAAAATTTGCTCAGAGAAACATCACAGCTTTTATCTCATTTTCCTCCTTTCCTATTCTTCAAAGAGATTATCAAAAGGAAATCTCTTGCTGTAATTTGCTGATTTCAAAACAGGGAATATTCACTTAGCTTACCCAAGTAAGTTGATCTAAGGAGACATTAAAAGGAATAATAAGGAAATCTACAAATTGGTTGAGTATTTGCCATGACCATGAAGTTAGCTGGGGGGCAGGAGGTGGGTGGAGGGTTTCATGCTTACTTTGGGAAACACAATCTCAGACTCATTTTGAGCTGTTTTGTGTTAGACTTAACACTCTAAGATAGACAGTAGAAAATAAGCTTAGACAATGGACTAGAGTAGACTGTTATTCTATTATAGACTTATTCTAGTAATGGAAGAACTTTTATCACTGATGTGGAGGCAGTGGCCACCGGGGAGTCTGAGGGGAGGGAGAGGGAAAAATAGGTGTAATATGGGGCATTTTTGGGACGCTGGAATTGTCCTGCATGACACTGCAATGACAGATACAAGCCATTATATATCTTGTCATAACTTACAAAATTGTGCGGGAGAGAGTTTAAACTATAATGTAAACTGTAATCCACATTTAGAGGCAATGCTCCAATATGCGTTCATCAATTGTAACAAATGTACCACACTAATGACGGATGTTAGTGTGGGAAAGTATGGAGGGGGAGGGAGTGGGGCATATAGGAATCCCCTATATTTTTTATGTAACATTTATGTAATCTAAAGTTTCTTTAAAATAAATATATGTATGTATGTTAGAAATATAGTTAGATAGAACATTTCCCTTTAAATCAGTTTTTCAACCTCCACACTATAGACATTTTAGACCAGATGATTCTTTGTTGTGGGGGCTGTCCTGTGCATTACAGGATATTCAGCAGTTAAAAACCAGTAGCACTTCCCTAGCTGACAATCAAAAATGTCTCCAGACATTGCCAGATGTCCTCCAGGGGCAAAATCACTCCCAGTTGAGAATCCCTGCTTTAGATGAATCTGCTAGTATCACCAACTGTCTAAAACATTCACCCAAATTCTCTTTCCCCTTCCAAAAATTCATTCCTCAGGTCTTCCTGGTAACCCAGAATCTTAATTCTTTTGATTTTACCACCAAAATCCCTCAAATTTAGGTCAGTTCTCTTGTTCAAAGCCACAATTAGCGATAGAGTAGATACTAGACCTCAGGGCTCATGAACTCCAATCAAGAATGCTTCCCGGCCCACCAACCTCAATGAACTTACACATCCTGGAGCCTTGCCACCAACCATCCCCGGGAAGCGGCTGTGGCTCAATCAGTGGGGCTCCCGTTTGCCATATGGGAGGCCCCGGGTTCGGTTCCCGGGGCCTCCTGGTGAGGGCAGGCCTGCCCGCGCGGCGTGGTTGGCTGACCCGGCGAGCGCAAGCAGCAAGGGGGGGATAAATGAATAAATAAATAAAATCTTTAAAAAAAAAAAAAAAAAGAATGCTTCCCATCTGCTATCTAGTCAGTCACCAAGTTTTGTCAGTTCTTCACTGCTATGTGTTTCTATCCCTTCCTTTCCAAATTACTACCTATACTCCAGAGCAGTTCTCAAATTTTTGCATGGATTAGAATTACCTGGCTTGTTAAAAACACACAGATTGCAGGGTCCCAACCCCAAAGTTTCTGGTTCAGTAAGTCTGGGGTGGAGCCTAAGAATTTGCTTTTCTAACATGTTCCCATAAAATGCCAAAGATGCTGGTGATGGGAGCACCTTTTGAAAACCACTGCCCTAAAGTTTAGGTACATATTGTCTCAAAAGGTAAACTCCTTCAATATTCTTCTAGACACCTCCCTGACCTGAAACTCAGAATATTACTCAAAAAACACCACTTTGATCAAATTTCTGTTCTATTCAAAACAAACCAGAACTTCTAATGGCTCTCTACCGTCCATACCTGGCTTTCAAAGTTGTTTAAAAATCTGTTCCCAACATTATCAACAGTGCCTCCCAAAACAAATCTATTTCAGCCTACCAGATGTCCTCAAAATAGGCTATTAGACTTCCCACTCCACAGTAAAGCTTATGTTATCTTTGCCCACTGAGAGGCCAACCTCCTCTCTCCTCTCATACTACCTGAAGGAGGCTTATACCACTGTATTTCCCAAAACCACTGGTTTGATCCTTATTTGTGGCCCTTTATCTTTGGGCTTTAAGTTTTTACCATGTACTCAGAGAGAAAACTACCAAGAACCTAAAATTTAAACCAGAAAACAATATGAGTGGCATGCATAAACCAAAAATAAAATGCTTGACATACAAACTGTACAAATACTGTTGTTTTAATAGATTAAATACAATAAATTCAAAGTTCACAAAAAGAAAGACTGTGCCAATTTTTTTAAAACAGGATCAAACACAAGCTGTCAAATATTTGTAGCTATCTCATTTAAGATGCTTAGTGATCATCTAGTAGGGAAGAAATTGTAAAAGTAGCCTCAAAAAGTAGTAATCAGTCTACAACTTGCTACCATAAAAGTTGAGTTCATCATTTGTTTTCTGTATGAAATGTAACTCAAGAGAGACAGAACCCTGTGAGAGAAGAAACATGGGATTTGGAGTCAAGGCACCAAAGTCAAGGTCTGGTTCAACCCCTTACCAACTGTATAACCTTTGGTAAGTCATAGGCCCTCCCTAAGCCGCGGTTTCCATAAAAAAAAAAATTAAGGTTGAAAATTATACCATTGCTTAAAAAAAAAAAAAAAAAAAAAACTATACCATTGGATGGTGGTAACAGCACTGAACTGTACACCTGAAAGTGTTTAAAATGGGAAATTTTATGTTGTATATATATATATATAATAAAAACTAAAAAAAACCCCACTATACCATAGTTTTCAAGATTAAATAAGGTAATGTATACGTAGGTGAAGAATCTAGCCTCATACTTGGAACATAATAAATGTTTTTTTAAATTTTAAACTTTGTTTATGTGAAAACACAATGCAAAAATAAAGCATTATTCCAAATACGAGATAAACAAAATTAATGAAATCTGATTAAGGGTGTCCATTTCCCAAAAGGAAAAATTAAAAAGGACACAAAATTAAAGAATGCAGGTAGAGTAAACCTATCAATTCCCTCTCTTAATGTGTGAAACCAAACCAAGAGAATAACACAAACACCATCACTTGCAACTTCACAGCTTTAAGGTTGTCTACAGGGCAACAAAAACCTTGAACGTAAAGGGTTTAGCCAGGGATTAGCAAAGTAGGAAAGCTTGAAATTCAGTCTGAACTTTTAAAGTGAAGTAGACAATTTCTCTACTTGTTCTAAATGGCCCATATATTACAAAAGTACTCATTTGGCATATGTGCTAAGCAGAAATTTTTATTTGTTCTTATCTACTCTGCAAGACCCCAATACCCAGGTATCTTGCTCCCCACTATATACAAACTCTCCTCCATTCTAGTGATCTAGTGGTCATGCAAAACTGGTAGCAAAAAAAGGTATTCAGCCATATTCAACACTTACAGAGCACTTTCTATATGGCAGGCACTGTTCTAAGCATCCAGTATGCAACATAAACAAGGTCCCTAGTCTCCTGGAGCTAACCTTATAATGGCAAGATATACACAAAAACGAACAAGTAAACATCAGTATGGTAGTGATCAAGAGCAAGTGATAGACTTTAAATATAGTCTTCACTCTGGGTCCCCCAAATACAGCTTACTATGGAAGATGTGTAAGAATAAAGTATTAGCTCATTCATTATTTGCATTTTGAATCATCCAAAACTGGGCAACAAGTTTTTCCTACATTATCAGGAAGGAGGCTGCAACAATCAGAACAGCGAACTCCCCCTTCAACACAGAAGAAGGTTAAATCTAATGAAATAACTATAAATAAGTGAATTAGACTAGTGAATTTAGACCACCTATAATTTTTTTCTGTTAACAATATGATACTTTCATGCTAAGAAAAATAAAATGGCTTAAAATCAGAATTCTACTTTGCCTAATCTATTTCTAGTCAGAACTACCTTAAAGGAGGGTCCTTTCAGAGTGGGATTATTTGTAAAGGGATAATCTGGTAACTGTTGCTGAATGGGAGAAGACAATTTCGATAACCCTGAAAGAGAAAAAGGTGGGAATATCACAGACTTCAGTGTCCCTACTTCCTTGCAACAAATAAATGATTTAACTATTTCAGAGAGAATCATACCTAAGGCATATCAACAGGGTTGAACATATGATAGTATAACATCCTTTAGAAAATCTCTTAATCTCATCATCAAGATTGACAAGCAAACTCAATTCTCAAGTAAATCAATATCTCTTCCTTCAGATAATACCATCAGGCTTAGGTGAATCTGAGAGAAAATACATTCAGTTTACATAAGTCCTCTCACCCTGCAATACATTGTCTTTACTTTCTTTAACAATGATCTGACAGGTTCATCTGTTTCTACAATTGCCACTTACATGGGGCTAGTGAATTTTTTCCACTCTAAATATATGTGCAATATACTATATAGGCTGGGGGCAAATATTATAATCCAATATGTATGTTAAAATATATAAAAGTCATCTTTTTCAGTAAAAAAGAACCAAGTCTCATGTTAAAACTGAAGGTGATCATACTACATAGTACACAAATTTTAATTTAAGCATCTATGTTAGATGCACATTATTTTGCCTTGATTTTCTATGCAATAGGTAAGGATTATTCAAGATTGGTGGGTCTGAAAACCTCAACGGTCACCAATTATAATTACTTTGGACCTTACACTTTAGGTTACATTCAAGTTTGGTAGGCAGACTGCCGCTCATATAAGCAGCCAATATGTTCTCAAGAAACTGTAAGATATTAAGCTGAACATTCCCACTGAGTACTCAAACATACCTGGACAGTGACAAAAATCCAAAACTACCACAACACTTTGGCTCTTGAAACCAAATGTATAAAAAAGTTCCAACCTTAATACCTGTGTTTCTCAGTAGAGCCTTGCACCTAAATTTACTAGATATACAGAAATAAATCATCTTTACCACCAGACAACCAAATACACACCCAGTCACAGAAATGAAGCTTCTATCTTATCCCACTTGAGAACCTCCTCAGGTGTATAAACTTGCCTCAGAAGTTTTCTTCTAGCAACCTATACACAAAGGTACTAATGTTTTCATCAACAACAAAAATCTGTCTTGCTTAAGAAAAGCCAAACACTGTTTACCCACCCTTTTCGTTTCCTGGCTGTTCAGTTCAACTCCAACTCTGCAAAATAAGTATTCTAGTTCCAGAAAGTAGAATTTATGCCCCAAATCTACACATGCATACCACCTTCAAAGGTCTAATTCTCTTCCACATGCAATACATGAATAATAAAGTTTGGCAAAAGACTAGCCAGTTTTTTTTTTGTTTTGTTTTGTTTTTGTTTTTGTTTTTAACTAGCTCTCTCTCTCATTTTTTAAAAAATGGCTTGTCCAAAGAGCATATAAACATATCAAATTTTAACAAATTCAGCCTGTGCACTTGGAATAGCTACATCAGTAAAAAGCATCAAACAAAGTTCTTATTAATAAGATTACAACTGTTTTTTAAAAGATAGGTAAAGGGTCCCAATAAAAAAAGTCATCTCTCTGGGTCGGATGTGGCTCAACTGGTTGGGCGTCCGTCTCCCATATGGAGGGACCCGGGTTCGATCCCCAGGACCTCCCGGTAAAAAAAAAAAAAAAAAGTCATCTCTCATTTTTATTTTTTGGATTTTTTTTTTCCTTTTTTATTGTTTTTATTTTTGTTGTTGCTGTTTTTTCTTTTTCCTCCTTTTTTGTCTTTTTATTTTTTTCTTTCATTTCTCATTTGAAAATGAGTTTGGATTCAGACATTTAATACTGACATTATGTTTTCTCTCCCAAAAGGCTATCTTGAAGGTATGTCACAGAGGGGTGATCACTTGGGTTTTGTCTTCTAACAACAGAAAGCAACAGTCAGTAACACTATAATGCAATGTACTTGACCATTCAATTCAAATTGACAATATCTTTTTTATTGCATAGGACTACACAAACTTTAGCCACTAAGCCAAATTAACAAACCTATTGTTTTGTCACTCTTTCAAAATTTAAGTTTGATGACCAGTAACTTCAAAACCAGAAGTTCCATATTTTGATCTACTCTGAAGTAGGACAAGTGTTAAAAAGATATAGTTAATGGGGTCGGATGTGGCTCAACTGGTTGGGCATCCATCTCCCATATGGAGGGACCCGGGTTCGATCCCCGGGACCTCCCGGTAAAAAAAAAAAAAAAAAAAAAAGATATAGTTAACTACTAAAAAAAAAAAAAGTATAATTCTTGGAGGATAAAGACAAATTCTTGGAGGACAAAGACAAATGGAAAAGAGCTTCTCAGTACTGTCACTTAATGTAAACTCCTCATTCTACCTTTATGTAGGCCTTAAAACTCCTCAAATAAGATCTAACTTACTCAATAAAGAATTCTGTAATATGAGCACTCACCATATAGATAGAGATAAGCTTGTGGTATAAGTTTGGTAGGCAGACTGACACTCAAATAGCAGCCAACACACTCTTACATCAAGTTATATTATAGAAAGGATTTACACTTGAGATACAATTTTGGCATGTAATCTTAGAAAGGAAAAAAAGAGATCAGTCACTCTAAACTTCAAGATTATCCAAAATTCTAAGATCTCCCCACATATGTGATGCATCCTCCTACACAACACTGCTACAATAGCATATTAAGCCAAAGAAAAAGAATATGCTAGATGAGGAAAGGGTTAATGTGTGCAACAGGTCGCAATCACCTTAACAATTATTTTAAAAAAAGAACAAAAGTTATATAGATTCCTTGGATAGACTTATCAATCATTTCTTCCTACCTTGTTTAAAAATGTGAAAACTTTTGCTTGCTGAGAGGCTCTTCCTTTAAAAGACTGGCTCCTAAGAGCCCTTAGATACCTATGTAACAGCTCAACAAATCTACAAGTTTAACATGATAAAAATGAATTTCATACAGCAATAACCACCTGAGAAGGTAGTTTTGCAGCATCCTTTCTCTTTCTGTTCTCAAAGAAAGGTTTAATTCAAAACATAACAAAAAAAGTCTAAACATACAAAATTCCACTACTGATATACTTTAAGAGTTAGAGATAAAGAATTATAATCTCAACATATGGATTGGGAAACAAGAGGCAAACTTCTGAAATAAAGCTCATTAGAAGATATGCCTGCTGGATATACCTGTCAATACACTACAAACCATTATAAGTCATGTTTTTCAAAAAATGTAAAAAGTAGCCTTTTTGCTAAAGGAGTAGGGGTCATCAGAAAATGGAAGAATCAGAGAACAATTCTTTTCTTCTCCAATCTCAGTCAAAAATACAGAACCAAATAAAACCACCATAAATTCCTTTAGTAATCTTCCAGGCCTTTCAGTTCAGCAAATTTCACATAATACAAACAGTTCTGAGGCTTTCCTCGTTTCCCATTCTACAAACACATATTCGAATTTTTTAAATGACTGTATGGTGGATATATTAATTTAGCTCTATTTGACTAAGGAATATAAAAATCAAATTCAAAAAAAATAAAATAAATAAAAATTCCCAATAGGGAAACCCTGAAAGGGAGGACCTAAACCAGCAAATATTCCACACCCACATACAAGCTAGTACCTTCCAAATCATTACTAAGTAAAAATTTATTTCAACACAATATCTCATGTATCCCTCCCCCAAATTCAGAACTTTATCAGCATCTAGTATTCTACCTGTCCTCAACCCCCACCCCACCAACCCCATGGAAGTGTTCATTTATTTAAAAAAATAATAATAATCCATAGTTCTGGTCTCCAACTCAAGAGTCACAAATCCTGGCACAACATAATGTAAAAAATTATAGAGAGTGGAGGTGGCTCAGGCGATTGAGCTCCTCTCCCCCACATGGGAGGTCCCAGGTTCAATTCCCCATGCATCCTAAAAATAAGATGAGCAGACACAGAGCGTAGACAGCTAGCGCAAACAACGAGGGGGGGAGGAATAAATAAATAAAATAAATTTTTAAAAAAATAAATAATTATACAGAACTATCCTTCTTCAAACAGTTTTGCCCCTAAAATCTAGGTTCTAATCCCTTTTAAGAAAACGCCAGTACAAATAGGGATATTTGTCATCCTTTTGTTTGTTTGTTTGTTTTTGTTTGTTTTGTTTTGTTTTTTACGGAGAGGTCCTGGGGATCAAACCCAGGTCCCTCCATATGGGAGACGGATGCCCAACCAGTTGAGCCACATCCGACCCCCTGTCATCCTTGTAATCCACAAAATTCTTTGATTTACAATGCTTTCTATATAATCCAAATGACATTTTATCCTCTAATGCACAGGAGAGAGCTACCTGAAAAGTTTTAATCACAGTAGGTTTACAAATGGAAACAGAATAATTATTCTGCTTCAAAATAAAAAAAAAAATAAAAAAAAAAAAACTTTTGAGAAGAAAATACCAACCAATCTCTGGCTATAACGAATCCTTTCTTCTTCGGGTTCCATCTCTCACTTTTCTGTTGAAACTGCTGCAAGGAGAACACTCCAGGGCTGCCTTCCTCTTCCTTAGGAACCAGGCTGCAACGCTAAAGAATAATGACATGAGCAGAGATGAGAACTCATCCTTAAACTTACCCTTTCTTTTCAAGAAAAGGCATATTTAAGATTCTTTTTAAGTTAAAGGCTCCCTTAGAAATCAGGTTCCTCCTTTATGAGTTTTGGACCTTTCTGCTCTTGTGTAAGTGTAAGTGGTTCCATGACATGATCAACATCAGTGACCACATTACAACTGTCCAAGGCCTAGGCAAAACGGAGATGTTGGTTTCAGTTCCTTGTGGATGGGTAACCACGACTTGTTTCTTCCCCACAGGATTACAATTAGCAAGGCTCCCCTACATAGCAGCATTAGCAAAAACAACAAAAGCCCAGGACTTCTAGCTCTAGAGTGCTGACCAGGTGAACCACACACTGAATTAATCTAGATCCCAACCAAATTAGTTCTATCTCACTGGTAATTCGAAAGGGGGGCTGGGGGGGACGAGACAGACTGACTATATAAAAAAGAGGACAAAAAAAAATTAGGGTTCAGAGAAAGACTGCAAAACAATTTCCCATACCCCTATCGTAAAGCCATGCACAATCATCGCCTTCGTTCCTAGACTCCCTGGATCTTTTCATTCCCAAACCCACCCTCCGCCCCAACACATAATTGTGTACAACTCGGAAACAAATTTAAGAGAGTCGCAAACCAGGCACAAAAATGCCATCGGCTCTTTTGGAATAAAGTAATAAAATAAACGAATTCTATCTATGGATAGGAGTCAAATACACATTTTCCAAAAATAAAAGACCGGTTTGCGCGACGGTCCACCGTTAACACCAAAAAAGGGTTTTCTTTTTTCCAAATTTTCTCATGGATAATGGCTTCCATGGGTTAAGCAGATTTTCTTTCCTTTATAGTAACTACTTTACGGCAACGTTAATAGCATCCTTTCAAAACTGCTACGAGACCAGAGGACCCGGTGACAGAGTTCGCGAGAAGAGTACAAGGCAGAGCCCTCCTGGAGGAAGCCCTCGGCCGAAGGAGGGAGGGAAAGGCTATCTGCACCCCCTTAGCCGAAGACCGCCAGGGCTTGAGCGCAGCCAGGGCCGGAGAGGCAAAACCGCAGATCGCGCCCGGCTCCCCCAGGGAAAGGCGTTTCAATGGTTGACCCATTGGAAAAAGAAATAGAAACTTTACATTAAGTCTTTAGATAACACATCGAACCAAACTTCCAAATGGGGGGTGGGGGTGGGGGAGTCTCACCGGGGATTTTGCTGTTTAGTTCTTGTCCGAGTGAGAAGTAAAAGATTCCAAAAACTGAGAGGAAAAATTAAATCCCAAACGTCGTCTTCGGTTTTTTTCGTGGATCAATCCAGTATCCAGAGAGGGTCAGAGCGACCCAGAACCAGGAGCAAACAGTTGCTGAATAAAACCTCCTCTTCGGGCTTTGGAGACCAGGAGTCGGAGGCGTCGAGAGGGGAGCACGACCCCGCGGCGCCGAGCCCCGGGCGCCCCCGCCTCCCCCGGGCCGGCGGTCAGCAGCCCGAGCCCGAGCCCCGGGCCAGCCCGGCCGCGGGGAGCGCCCTCCTCGCCGTGCCCTCGGCGAGCAGCCGCCCGGGGTCTCCGGGAGCCCGGGAGCAGCAGCCGATCAGCTGAGACCGGCCGGCCCGAGGCTCCCCGCGCCGCCCCCGGAACGCGGGCCCCGGCCCCGGGGGGCGGAGAGGGCGGGAGCGGCGCGGCGCGCCGGGCTGGGGGCCCCGGCTCCCCTCGCGTCTCCCCCTCAGACCCGGCACCGCGCTGCGGGACGAGCCCCCCGGCTACTCCCCAGTCGCAGAGGGATTCCGGGGGATGGGCCCCCTGGCGTTGCCCCTCCTCCCGGAGCGCCCCCTGCCCAGGATAGACAGAACGGCGACAGGCCCAGCCGCTGGGAAGGTGCTCTGCGAGCCGCCGCCGCCGCCGCCGCCGCCGCCGCCGCTGCTGCCGGGGAGGGGTGTTGTTTCCCTCACACAGGAGGAGCCGCTGAGGCAGCCGCCGCCATTTTGAACCCGTCAGACTCTCACATACACACAGCTCCTCCGCGGCGCACTGCGCAGGCGCCGCCTCTCCACCCTCTCCCACCCCCACCCCCTTCCAGCCTCCCTTCGCCTCTTACCGCTCTCCCCAGAGCGCGTGAACGCGCACGCGTCACTCCCCTCTAACGCGGACACTCCGCCGGCGCGCGCACGCGCGGGTGCGTCAGACTCGAGACGCCCGCGCCCCGCGACGCCGACGCGGCTCCTCTCCCCCGCTCGCGTCAGCTAGCCCGCCCTCCCGCCGGCCTACCGCCCCCGCTCCCCGAGGCCTTCTTCCAGGGCTCGGCCCGGGCCGCTCCTCGCGCCTGCGCGCAGGGCACGGGCCCGCCTCCGCGCGCGCCCTCCCCCCCACACCCTCGCTGGAACACACACACTCTTCGCCTCTGTGACCCCGCCCCTCGCCGGCCAGCTGCGCCGGCGGCCCTCCCCCACGCCTCCCGGGGGGGGGTGACCCCCGACCCCCCACAAGGCACGTCACCCCCTCCCCCCAGCGGTGGGGAGCGGCGCCCCTTCCCCCTCAACCGCCCTCGGCCCGAGTCGGCCCGGCCCAGTCCCACAGCCCGCGGGCCGCGCGGCCTGGGCCAGTGCGGCCGTGGCCCGCCTCAAAGCAGGCTCTCCCCGGGGTCAGGCCCCTGGGCCGGGCGCCACGACTCGGGCGCTGCGCTCGGGCCTGCCCAGGGCGAGGGGGCGCAGGCGGGCGCGCATCCCCGCGGCTGCCCTCCCCTCGCGCGCCGGCCGCTGGGCCGAGGCCGGCCTGCCCGCCATCCCCGGGCAAGGCCCCGGCGCCCCCGCCGCGGGGCCCGTCCGCCCTCGGCCCAGGAGGCTCCTCGGTGCAGCGGCCCGGCCCCGCCTCACCCACTCCTCGCCGCTCCGAAGGGGCAGGAAACGGGAGTAGCATGTCTGTCCTGGGCTCGGCTCCCCCCGGGGAGCTCCGGGCGCTTGACAAGGGCGTCCACAGGTACCGGGCGCGGGAGCGGTCTCCGCGACGGCCCGGGGGCGGCGGCGGCCAGCGCGCCCACCGCGAGCCGGAGGCGCCCGGGGACGTGGCCCGGGGAGCCCCCGCTCCTCGGCCACGCTCTGGCTTCCGCAGCGCCGGTGCCCCCGGCAGCCCGGGTGGGACGTGACCCCGCCCCCGGCGAGTCGAGGTGCCCCCCACGGAGGGGTGCGCGGGCCGCCCCCGGCCCCCCGGCCGACCCCCGCCGCCTCGGGCCGCGAAGGGCGCGGCAGGCCCGGCGGGGGTGATGTCTCCTCGGGATGCGCGCAGCTCCGCGCGAGGGTCAGCGGCAGGGCAGCGGCCGCCCGAGCCGCGCCGGCCCAGCCCGCGAGCGGGCTCCCGCGTCTCGACAGAGGCCCGACGGGCCACCAGGCTCGGGACGTCGACGGAGCCCGGCCGGAGGCGTCTGAGCAGAGCCACGCGAGCAGCCCCGCCGCGAGCCGGGCGTCTCCCCAGCCAATGTGGTGCTTTGGGCCGCGTTTGAATCTGAAGTCCGGTTCAGGACCATGGCTTTGGCGTTGCACGTGAGGGTTGGCACCAGCCGTGCTGAGTGGGGCCACACAAACCTTTGCCTCCCCGCCACGGTTGCCCACTCTTTAACTATGCTCGGGCATGGAGTGAATCATCTAACTTCCGTAAACAACTTTGAACTCTTTTAGAAAGACGTTACAGAAAGGCCATTGAAATAATGGCACCTTCTCTTTCTCTCAAGGTTTGACCCCTAGAGTCAAGGCATTCTGTAAACCCATGCTCTTACAATTTATTCCCGCACCAGGTTTTTCGGCATGCAAACTTAGGGACATTCTCTACTTTGTTCCCCTACATGCTTGGAAGACGAACTGTATTGGCTGGTAGCATTGCTCTCATTTGAAAGATGGATAGTTGAAGTATGGAAAGGTTAAATGGCTTGCATAATTACTCCAACAGAGGGGAGTCCAGTGCTCTGCCATAGCAAACCAAAACATCTCCCACCAACAACAAAAGGGGTAGTTTGTTAATATGGTATCATCCTCGTACATTCCAGAAACTGGGAAGTATTCTTGATTCTGATACCAGTTTTGTTCAAACTTGCTAGATTTTTCAGATCATTGATACAAGGAAGATAATTACCAAAACTTTGTCACATCTAAAGCCCTTTCTAAGTCTTTCAGATTACAATGAGAGAGATTTTAAAAGCACCGGTTTTCTACACTGGCACCACCAGATGTGAATTTATAGGCACCTGGCTCAGCATAGATGTAGAAAAAAAGGAAAATGTAGGCGAGAGACACTTCTGCGGTTGTCAGACAAAGTAAGTACTGGGTCTCGTTGCCATTTGCTAAATAAATGGCTCCATTTCCTTCCCACTCATCCCTATAACCCAGGGGATACTTGGGGCAAAGAGAGGGGGAAGTCCTCTTACTGGAGCTCCAAATTTGTCTTGCCCTTTTTCTTAAGGTCCAGAATCCCTTGAGGATTAGCCCTCAGGGAACTGAGTCGCTCACCTTCAAGAAGCAGATTCCACTTACAGGCTTAGATGGTTTAATTCAGGTGGGTATCCCAGGAGGGACCTAAGAAGGCTCTGAGAACAGGATTAGTAATACTTATTTTGAACTGGACTGCAAGTAGGGCAAGTTTTGTCATATTACAGCCAGCTCTTTTCCAGTTGAAAACCATTTGTTAGTCTGCATTGGGAATAAGGACGTTTAAGCAGATATACACAATGGTCTCTCCACAGGCAGGCTTTGTTAATATTCCAAAACAGATGTACAGGGTGATAAGAGATAGGCAGATGGCTAGTGATTCCCCCCACAAACACAACGGCTCTGGTCGCAGATCTGTCAGGCTCACTGCTTGGCCCTAAAAGAGCCATTTTCAAGGAGACTTGAGCTTGGGGGGTTCCCCACAAAGCCCACTAGGAGACAGGTTCCTATGGCTTGAACTGCAGCCACAGGGAGAGGGGGAGAGTGGTATATTGGAAGAAGGAAAGAAAAATTTCTTCTTGAAATTTTGAAAGAAGAGCCTCCCTGGTTGGAATAAACTGGTGCTTAATAAGATACCAACAGGGAGGCGGCTGTGGCTCAATCAGTGGGGCTCCCGTTTACCATGTGGGAGGCCCCGGGTTCGGTTCCCGGGGCCTCCTGGTGAGGGCGGGCCCGCACGCATGGCGTGGTTGGCTGACCCGGCGAGCACGGGCAGCAGGGGGGGGATAAATGAATAAATAAATAAATAAATCTTTAAACAACAAAAAAAATAAATAAAATAAATAAATAAATAAATAAGATACCAACAAATCTCTGTCTTCTTTGGCAAAGCTTATACCCAGCAAATGCTGGGAGTCAAAATTCAGATTAGGAGACTTTGTGGATGAAAAGAGAACTCTGCAGTCTGGTCAACAAAGCGGAACTATTTCCGATTTCTCCTCACTCCTTAAATGTTAAGGAGGAAGTAGGGATGCTCTAACCGGTGCAGATCTTAAGCAAAATAGAGAAGTTGGTCTTGAAGATTCCCCCAGAGGCAGCATAACCAGTGGTTAAAAAGCTTTGGCACCAGAGACTGAAGTTCTGTTCTGAGACCCACTATTTTCTTGACCTTAACGAACTCCTCTAAGCCTCAGCTTTTCATCGATAAGGTGGGAAAAATACCTAATTCTCAGGATGAAATGTAATGTCTTAATGTTTCCAGGGAAGTTTTGAGTAAAGATGCTTCAATATTTAAGCAAATTAAAGAGTTTTCATATGGTGCACAGGAATTTACATAAAGTTTAAGCAGCTTCTCCTCTCCCTTCCTTGCTCCTGGTCTCTCTCTCTCTCTCTCCCCACCACAGTGTCTCTGATCTCTTTTTCTCTCTTCCCTGCCTGCCTCTCGTCCTCACCCACCTCCTGAGGTCGCCTTTCTCAGTCACTGCCTGCTCCCCACCTCCTATGTTCCTTCTGTCTTTCAGGGTGCTTTGTCATCTGGCTAAACTGCTTGCCCACTTCCCTTTACTATCCCTTTGGTGCCACTGATCAGGTGCTCTCTGCGTTTGTTACTTAATTATTTCCTGAATCTCTCCCCATCCCTTTCCTCCCACTAGACCATAAGTTCCTTGAAGGCAGGGGCCAGGCCCCATTTGTATCCCTCAAAGAACTTTCCAAAATCACTATCATATATTTATTGTGTCAACCCTTGGAGGGATAAAAACTGCGTCGTGTAAAGGGCATGTTGATTTCTGAAGTTTAAGAAATTACAAGTAGGGAAGCGGCTGTGGCTCAATCAATAGGGCTCCCGTTTACCATGTGGGAGGCCCCGGGAACCGAACCCGGGGCCTCCTGGTGAAGGCAAGCCCGCCCACACGGCGTGGTTAGCTGACCCAGCGAGCACAAGCAGCAAAGGGGGGATAAATGAATAAATAAATAAAATCTTTAAAAAAAAAAAAAAAAGAAAAGAAATTACAAGTATTGCACTTGTTTTTAGCCTGGAAGTAAAATGCTGAATCGATGGGGAAAGGGGGAAGCCAGAAATGCCCTGCGATTCTCGCATCATTGAACATGGTGGCATGTGAGAGTCTTGTGAGTTCCGTGGAACGTGACAGACCCTTTCCCAGGGACCATGGGACCACAGCCCGCCTGGCCCAGCACCTACTTGTTGCCATCCTTTCCAGGCGTATGGCCTTCCCTCGTGCATACCCGCCTCTCCTGAGTTGTGGGGTTGATTTTGGCTGTTGGTGCAGCTGCAGCAGCATCTGGGACCCACCTGCTCTTTCAACAGCCTTGGCTTCATCTTGGGGCCAGGCTGCCCTCACTTCCCACTTTTAAAAGGGTGGGATTTCCTGCCTCCCTGAGAGTGAGGCTGAGATGCAGAATCCTGGGCCTCAACTACACCTGAGCTTGTTTCTTTTTTCCCCACATCAAGGATTTGGTTACTTTTTGAATGCCCTTGTGCCCAACACTAAAGTAAGTGCTCAGATGGAGAAAGGAGGTTTAAAAAATTAGAACACTTGACTTTTACTTTTGAAGACTTCAAGTCACTGAGTGTGTGACATACTTTGAGAACAATCGTCATTAAAATTAATCTCTGGGAAACGATGTGGCTCAAACAATTGGGCTCCTGGCTACCATATAGGAGGTCCAGGGTTCAAGTCCCGGGACCTCCTGTTGAAAGGCAAGCTGGCCCACGCGGAGTGCTGGCCCACTCAGGAGAGCTGGCCTGTGCAGGATGCTGGCCTGCACAGAGAGCTAACACAGCAAGATGACGCAACAAAAAGAGACACAGAGGAGAGACAGTAAGAGACACAGCAGACCAGGGAGCTGAGGTGGCGCAAGAGATGGAGTAAATAAATAAATCTTTAAAAAAAAATGCCTCCTTAATGATACTGTTCATTATGTTTAAAGTTTGTAATTTTAAAATGACAATCTTCTTTGTTTTCCAAAATCTTGCTGAATATTTAACTCTGAAATGTAGTCAGTCTTTTTCTTTCTTTCTTTCTGGCTAAACCTATTTTCACACTCTCTGGGGGACTGCAAGAAAATATTGACTGAGTTTAAGGTGAGATTTCCATGTCAGATTTTTTGCAATTATACTTAGTTTGCCACGGCTTGTAGTTCAAGTTCTGATTTGGTCACAATTACTAATCTGCTTCTACTGTTGAACTAATTATCTTCTTGTTGGTGAGCTGTGTATCTGTAGTTAACTTTCTATTCCAGTATGATTTTATTGGTATCAGGAATGTGGGAGACCCTACATCTACGCCTTGCTCCTTTATTTTTAGAATTGATTGCAAGATTTTCCATCTGTATATTTATGCAGATGTTTATATTGTTTGTGTTTTGCATAAATATTAGTATTTTTCATAATATATCTTAATGTTTTCTATTTCATTTCATATTTTCCATAATATATTGTATGCATTTTTATAGTCAACAAATGTAGAAAAGTGGGTAAATTGAATTCTCAACTCGAATTTGCTGGATGATAAATATAGAACCTGAAGTGGCTTCCCTTTTCTGAATTCATGTTGTTCCCCTTGACAGGCCCGTATTTCTTTTTATAGGCACTGAGATTGTTCCTTAATACATAGGCATAGAATTTGGACACTGTTGACACTAGAACTATACTCCTAATTTCCACTGCCTTCTTCTCTAATATTCTTTTTTTTTTTTTTTTTTTTTTAAAGATTTTATTTATTTATTCATTTATCCCCCCCTTGCTGCTTGTGCTCGCTGGGTCAGCCAACCACGCCGTGCGGGCGGGCTTGCCTTCACCAGGAGGCCCCGGGAACCGAACCCGGGGCCCCCCATATGGTAAATGGGAGCCCTACTGATTGAGCCACAGCCGCTTGCCTCTAATATTCTTCTGATTAAACCTGCCATCCACTGTCACACCTTTGATTGGATTCCTATATGATTATTACCATCATCAAACACAAAATATATGCCAATTTCTAACTACTTGCCGTGTCCCCAAGATTTAAAGTGCAAGACTTGGACCCTGCCTTCAAGGAGCTTACTGTTCAGTTGGAGAAAGAAACAAAATAATGACTACTTTGAAAATGCCAACCTGCATATGAACCAAAGAGACAAACAGCAGCATGATGGAGCTGGAGGTGGGAGAAGTGGAGGTCCCTGCACAGCTGCAGGAGCTGTCACAAACCTCTGTCTCTCCCAGGACTTCCTGGTATGTACTCCGTGTTGCACTAACTTCTTCCATACTGTGTCTGCAAAGTCCTCGTCTGTTATGGGGATCTTAGCTCTGAATCACCAGATCTTAGAGCTGGCATGGAAACTCAGAGGTCATTTACTCCAACCTGCTCATTTTAAAAACTGGCAGTCTGCAGCCCTGACATGTTAAGCAGGCTGGTCAAGGTCATGCAGGTGGTTAGTAATGAAAGTGGAACCAAAAACTATGTCTCCTGATAACTGGTCCAATGCTCTTTCTGCTCCTCCTTGAATTGATGGCATTTTTTAACCATCAGATCAAATGTTGGTTCATTCGTTCCATCACCAGAAAGAGCACCTGCCCCGTGGGATTCCATCGGGAGGGAGTGCACATGAGGCCACCTGGGGGGAGGGGGGCGAGGCAAGTCAGGTGTGCATGTGAATTAGCCTCCGAATAAGACCCTTTAGAAAGTGAAAGGGTCTATTAATAACTTTTTTTTTTAATGCTGCAATGAGCCCGGGACCTCCTATGTGGGAACCCGGCGCTCAACCGCTGAGCCACATCAACTCCCCTAAGTTGATTCTCCCATTTGCTTGCTTCTTGTTTGTTTGTTTTTAGGGTACACCGAGGACCTCCCATGTGGGAAGCAGGCGCTCAACGGCTTGAGCCACATCTGCTCCCCTATCGATAACTCTTGTGTGCACATCAGGTATAAACCAGGACTGTGAAGGCACAAAGGTGGGAGGGGCCAGTTCTGCTGTGGGGGAGGGATATCTGGTCAGGAAGGCTTCTTGGAGGAGGCGATGCATGACTTGAAAGTTAGTGGGTTTTTGGTGCTCGCCAGGAAGATGGTGGCAGAAGGGCATTCATATCCCTGGCGTGCTCGGCCCTGAAGGACCTTTCAACTTTGTCATCTGTAGGGGAAGGGTATTTGGTCAGTCAGGTAACTGCCTTGTGGCAGGGACTGCTGTAGGCACTGAGACTGGGAAACAGGACCCAGCTCTGAAAGAAAGCGGAATGCAATGGTTGGAGCAGAGATCTGGGAGACCACCGACTGCCTTCCCAGCCCGGGCCCCCACGCAATGACCGCTTGACTTTGTGCGAACCCCGAAGCTCCCAGTTTTCAGAGTCCTCATTTGTCAAATGGGGGTGAGTCCCACCTTTGTAGGCTGGTGTTCTGAGGTCTAAATGGGTTAATATTCTCAGTGCTAGAACAACACATGGAAAATAGTGTGTTGAATTTGTGAAATGAAAGTGAGCTGACAATTTAGTTGAGAGAACCACAGCAAATAATTTATGAGGGAAATTCGGTGAAGAAAATGGAGAAAGCTTCTCTTGAGGTGACGGAGTTGAGACCATACGACAAGAATGCGTCTTTCAGCCTGCGGCGGGAATGGGCCCTGGTGAACTGGGTCAGGTGAGGGCCCAGGGTGGCCTTACAGGAACTGGGAGGACTGAGGGCATGTGGAGCCCATGGAAGCGGGAATGGCAGTGAGGTGTTCCTCGGATCACCATGAGAGAAGTTGAAGATGTGGCCTGAGGGAGTAAAAAGGCTGTGGAGAGGAGGGAAGGGCTGTGAGGCCCAGGACTCCTGGGAGGCGAGGAGGGGGAGAGTTCGTGGCTGCCCTCCCGGTCCTGCCTTGGTGGCGTCGGCCGTGCCATCCTCAAACGAAATGGGCAGTGGAGGGGGAGTAGCAGAGGACCAGGGCCAGGGGAGGAGGGGTCCTGAGACCTCCCTCGCTGGCGCTACAGAGGCCTGAGAATCAGCAGCACCCGGTGAAGACCACAGCAGGAACATGATGGCCCACAGGAAGTACACGGAGGTGGCCAGAACCTCAGGGGCAGGGCCACAGAGAGAGCAGTGCCCAGCACACCGTAGGCGCCTGCGACGTGTGCAGGATGGATGGATGGTGGGCAGAGGAAGAGGAGCCTGTGAAAACAATGGAGACGGAAAGACCAGAGGCACAGGAGAGACGGAAAAGGGAAGGGTCAAGGAGGGAGGGGTCAAGGGATAAGATGCAACTGGAAGACAGCCCCTGGATGGGACTATTGTGACATCACTGGTGGCCTCTGGGTAGGGCGGATGTCGGGATGCCACGGCCCAAAAGCCACTGGGAAATCAGGAAAGATAGCAAGCCCACACCCTTCTTTCAAGGAATTTGATGGGGAAGAGTGGAATAGATTGGAGGGGAGAGCAGAGGGAAATTAGGGCCGGAGATTGTACTGTGAGAGAGATGAGCTTGTGTGTAGCCTGGAAGGTGTCAGTCCAGAAGGAGGGCTTGAAAATAGGAAACGGAAGTAAAGGGTAAGGGCTAGAGCGGGAGGGGGTCAGTGCTGGAACAGTCAGGAGAGGGGCCTGGCCCTGAGCTGAGCTTCGAGTCAAGAGAAGACACATCTTCCCATGGATCTGGAGAGGAGGCTGCGAGGGCGGGTGAACAGACAGGTAATTTTGAGGGTGTGGGGGCAGGAGGTTGAGGGAGTTCACATTTGATAACCCCCAGAATATTCTCAGGAATGAAGGCCGCGTAGTTGGAGCAGGTTTTATATTCCCCTTCCTAGTTACTCTTCTTGATTTCCTCATTTCTCTCCACAGACTTGTGTCCTGCGAAGGTGGAAGGGAGAAGTGGGTGGGTGAAGCTGTGGGAGCAATCACAGGGCACCTGCTTCCTCTCCACCAGCCCTGGCCGAGATCGGGGAGGACCCTGGCTGGGGTGCCTTAGGGGCCCTATGCAGGAAGGAGAGAGCTCAGAGCCTCAAACGGGCCTCGATGGCCCAGGGAGGCAACTCAGCAGGAGTTTCTGCCTTCCCGAGGTCCAGCCTATTCCTCTCTTTCCCACCCTGGCCGTCAGGATCTGGTCCTCAACTCTCCTCTCCCCTGAACCCCTCCTGCTCATAACTTCAAATAGCCTCACTGGGGGATGACTCCCACGTCCACCCCAGCCCTGACCTTCCCACCACCTGGCCAGCAACTTCACTGTTTGAAATCTCCCCTGGACTCTTCCAGGAGAAACGTGGTCTCCTACATTATCCCACCCCTCCCCCATCCCTCCTCTGCCCCAAACACGTGCACAACCCTTCCCTGCTGCCCCTATGAATTCCCTAGCCCTAGAAGGTCCCTACCCCCCCACCCCCACCAAAGTTTGGCATTTGCAACCTGCTTTCTTGTGGTTTTACATCTCTGGTATGTCTTATTCTCCCTCTGGTGGAATGAGTTTCCTGAAGACCAGGGCTTGCCCTGTGCTTGCTTCATTGTTTCCTCACTGTGTCTGGAATCAGACCTTGAAAATAGTCATTTCCTCCCTCACTAAATGCTTGTGAAGTCCCTTAATAAAAGGGTGACTTGAGAGTGGCCCAGGCAAATCCTCTAGTCTGTCCCTCTACCCCTCCTTCCCCCAGGGGCAGGAAAGAGGTGGGGTTTGTAAATTGGAAGAGAACATTGCAGGCACATGAAATATTTTTCTGAGTCCTTCATCTGAGCAAAGACCCAAATGGGCATGAAATGATGGGAAGAAGGAGATGTCAAGTTACTTTGCCAGGAATGCCCAGCCAGTGGGTGGTAGAGTTGGAGGAGGAAGAGGGAGACAAGAGAACCGGCAAGAGCTGGTGGCAAGTTTGAAGCGCAGAATGGGATTAGCTTGCTCACTGGCAGCCACAGAAGGCTCTAGAAAGGGCAATGTCATCTCCTCAAAGCAGGAGGTAGAAAAGGCAGCTTTGGCACCAGCACAGCTGCTGGGCCCTGGATGTCCCAGGGGGGAAGCAGAGGCAACGGGCAGCGGTTGATGGCTAGGGACCAGAGTGAAACAGTGACTTCAGAATGGGCAGAGGAGTCCAGAAAAAACTGTTTGGCAGATGGCACAGAGTGAGGAAAGTAGTGACAACTCAAATAATGTGAGTTTTGTCCTGTGATTGGGAGAGAAAGAATAAAGAAAGGCCAATATATATTTGCAATTCTTGGTGGCCCACATCCAACCCCTGCCCCTACAGGTATCCCAGCCTTTCTCTTGGGGATGCCCCTGGGTGGTCTTGAAGGGGAGTCCTTCACTCTTCCCTCTGTGGAAGCTGAAAGGGCTAGCTCCTCCTCATCTCCCCAGATGCAGTTGAGGGGAGGGGGCGCAGCTTGTCACTTAAGCTTGGTCTGACAGACCCTCTCTTTGAGGATGTTGCTGCCTGAGCAGGTGCCTTAGGATGTGGAAAAGACGGAGGTTATCCCTACTTGGCACTCAGCCTGTTCATACTAAGCCACTAGCAATGGGGCCACAGAGCTCCCTGGTTTCCCACCTATCCCGAATCTGGTCCTCTAGCCCCCAATCAATTCCGGGAGTCACCTCCACCACTATCACCACATACATGAACACACACATGAACACACACACTCATCCTTCTCTTTAGTTTAGCCAGAGCCAGTTTTTGTTGCTTGCAACCAAGAATTCTAACTAAATCAGAGTTCATTCCTATTAATTAAAGATGGGGAATGTTGTCAAATTCCTATGCAGATGTGAACTCTGTGGAAGAGCACCAAAGAACACAAGTTGTTCATCTATTTAAAGTCTTCTGTGCCAGATGTTATATGCTAGGTACTGGGAATAGAAAGACAAATACAACAAACCCCTGCCTTAATATAAACAAGTGAGTGTGTCTTTGTTTGGCCCTCAGCAAATCATTTCACCTTTCTCAACTTTTCTTTCTCCAACCATAAAATGAGGATAATAAAATATCCTCCTTGTATTAGGGTTTTCCAGGGAAACAGAACCAACAGGATAGAATATATATATATATATATTCTCCTATGATAAATCTCCTAATATTGTAAATATTAGGAGATTTATCATAGGCCTTGGCTGATGGGACCATGAGGATGGGTAAGATCAAACTCCATTATGCAGGCCACAAGTTGGGAACTCCGATGAAGGTTTCAAAGAATTCCCCAGGAGGAGCAGACTGAAGTAGAGATGGAAATTCTTCACTCTGACTGCTGAAATTACCAAAGCTGCTTTAAGACCTCCAACTGATTGCCTGAGACATCTCTCATTGCTGAAGGCAATCCTCGTGTTGATTGTAGATGTAATTAGCCATAGATGCCACCAAGTTACTAAATGATTTAAAACCACAAAATATCCTTAGAGTAGCAATCAGGTCAGTGCTGGCTTGACCAAACAACTGGACACCATCACCTGGCCAACTCACCACATGAACTTAACCATCACAATCTACCCTTTATCAACTTGGTGCCCATACACATCTCCTTCAACCATACTTAATCTCTAAATAAAAACATTAACAGTCATACTTTTGCCTAACATAATTCAGCTGCCCTGCATAAAACCAGAAATGCACTCATTCCCCAGAGGAGGATGCAAGTCCTTGGGTGACATTCACTGTTTTGCTAAGATTTATTTTATTCATTTCTTTCTTCCCATCCTCGCGTTGTTGGCTGTGTCTGTTGTGTGCTGGTCTTCTCTTTTTAGGAAGCACTGGGAACCAAACCTGGGACCTCCCATATGGGAGGGAGGCACACAATCGCCTGAGCCACCTTCACTCCTGACATTCACTCTTATACTTGATATCCTGTAACAAATACTATGACATAAAGTTAATGCAACTTATATGATAAGGGGATAAGAAAGGGAAGAAAAAGACATTTGCTTTATGTATATATACAAATATATTCAAAACAAGGAAGAAATATTCATAACCCCCACATTCTCAGCTTTGCTTCCTCCACTGGTAAACTGAGGATTAAAAAAAATGCCCCCCTCAAAGGATGGTCAGCAGGACTGAATGAGCATGGCCCTTGGCCTTTGGTAGCCCCTCAATGCATGCTAGCCACTACGCTTAAAGCCTCAGCTTCTTTCCTCTATAAAAAAGAGGTTTAAGACCCCTCTGGTTCTAGCATTCTTGAACAACAAGGAGCTAGTGCAGATTAGAACCGTGAGAAGTTTTGGTGGCAGTTGTGAACATAGGACAAGCTGGAACTGGGAGAAACTGGCTGAGAGGTCGAGGTAGCTATAGCAATCCAGGCCTGAGGTGATGAGAACTGGATTAGGGCGATGAGAAAGGGATTTGGAGGTCTCAGAGCTGACCTGGAAGAGTTCCCAGCGTGCCAATATCAAGTTTCCACAACAGGCTTAGGGGGCCTAAGAGAAGAGATGACCGAAGAATGCTCAGGAGGCGACCAGAGTGGTCAAAAGAGGTGGACTAGAAGGTCCTGAAGAAAAGGTCTGGCAGGAAAGCCATTTGGATCAGCAGGTTTTTTTTTGTTTTGTTTTTTTTTTTAACATAACCATAAAAATCCCATCTTTGGAAAGAGTTGAGGTTTGAAGACCTTTTCACAAGGAATGAGAAGGAAGGAGCAGGTCTACCCAGAAATGTGGTTCTGAAAGAGCCCACAGTAACCCTCTCAGGGGACTTGGCCCGGCAAAGCTCATGTCCTCTCACCTCCCCCAGCTTAGTGGGGCCCTCAGCTCTCAGGCTTGGCTGCTGGCATTGCTTGTAAACAGCTCCCTGTTTCCTCTGAAGCTAAGGCAGAGTTGGAGCCCGGGAGAGAAAAGGAAAAAATACCCTGGCTTCTCTCCCCACCCTCTGTGAATCCCCTGCCACTGGCCTACCCAGGCAGGATGTCAGTCCTCAACCCCTAAGACACAGAGCAGCACAGGGGAGAGGTCTCAGGGCAGTAGGCCAAGAGCTGGCCTCAAGGGGAGGGTCAGATAAGGAAGTAGTTGGTGACCACCCTGGACTTCTGGCATTTCCCAGCCTCTTCTCAGCTTCTTTCATTCTCTCTGGAAAGAGCCTTTTCCTCCCTGTGTTGCTAGTTCCATGACATGATAAAGGAACTGGGCTGCACGTACAGGGCCCATCAAACAAGGGGGAAGGCCTGGCCTCTTGGGAAGGCTGGCACCTCGCTGAAATGGCCAAAAGGCAACATTTGCCCCATCCCAGCCATGGAGGCTGAAATTCTCCTGTAACAGACGCCTTTCTTTGGGACTGGAAAAGAACTCTGCTTGAGAGCGAGGGCAGAATGATGGAAGGGCCCAAGGCAGGAGCGGGGAGTAGCTTCATAACTACACCTGAGGAGGCCTAGAGAGTGAGTGGACGTGGCCAAAGGTGCATTGACCCACTTCACCAACCTCCTCACTAATGGGACCTGGGCGGACGGGACTAGGGCTGTCCTGAACGACAGCTTCTGCTGCTAGTCCACCTGCTGGCCTACGTGGGTGCGCTCTTCCCTGAATGCCAGACTCCCACTCTCCTACCTCCCTCTCCTCACTGATCCTGCCTGAGTGGCAGATGATGAAAGGCCTATTTTAAATCTGCACAAAACCTAAGATGATGGGGCTGGGCTTGGGACTTCTCTGAGATGGACCAATGGACTAAGCTGAAATGGCCCACCTCCCCCCTCTTTCTTCTTAGCTCCCCTTGGCCACCCTTCGTCAAGCTCACAGACTGCCCTGGCGGGCACGGCCCTCAGATGCACCTCTGCGGGGAGTCCATAAAAAAAGTACAAGCGATACAGCCATCGCCTTCCAGGAACAAAGGGCGTCCACTTGGCTGGGCCCCACAAGGCCCACGAGCCCAGAGTCCTCCCTGCAGTTCCAAGAGGACCCTGGTCCCACTCCACCGAGGAGGATACCGAGCCTCAGGGGGTGACGGGGCCTGGGCAAGGCTGGCCAGCACGACCCACCATAGTGGAGTCTGGGTCTGGCCATTTGAGCTTCCCCATTAGGGCCCCACGAGGACAGGACTGATTTGTTCGTGGCTGTGTGACTGATGCCAGATTGGTTCCTGCCACATGGATTGGACGCCATGAGAACTGAAGGAGTACATACGAGCCCTTTGCATGCCTCACGGCCCCCTGTGATCTGGGCGGGCACATTCATGTGTGCACAGGAAGATGGACTAACTGCCCGCCTTTGTTAAATGTCAAGTGACATAAAACAGTGCTTGAGGAGCTTGTGGCAGGCTGCTGGTTGTCCACCGGAAGCAGGGCTTGAAGGACAGACAGGCATGGGCAGAGCGCAGGGGCAGGCACGAGGAGGAAGTTTCCCTGGTGCCAAGCTGGGGCACAGCCAGGTCGAAGCAGGGGAGGCTCATGGAGAGGTTTCCCAGGTCGGGGTCACTGTGTGTCAGGTACACACAGCCAGTGCTAGGTTTGCAAAAGGCCAAGGATGGCCCCTTCTCTCAAATGGACTCCAGTCTAGGGGAAGAGATCAAAAGCTGCTGCAACAAATGGCAGAGCTGCCCTGGCAGGGCCAGGCGGCCTCTAGGAGGGCCCCCGGCAGCAGGGAGAGCTGTGGGATCCAGATATTTCTATGGACAGGGGGACCCTGCCTCCCACATCTCCCCCCCAAGTACGCTCCTGCCTCGGCCTACTGGCTCCCAGCCCCCAGGCGCCCAGGCCTCCTCCATGCCCCAGCCCACGTGCCTGCCCCCCACGCCCCTTACTCCCTCCTCTCAAGCAAGGGTCAAGGGATTGCAGCTAACACACTGTCTGCTACATTTATCTTCTTACCAGCAGAAAGCGTGCCCATCCCCCCCACCCCATCCCCCAGCCTAGATATCAACTGTTCTTTTTGGCTTTGACCCACGTTATGGAAAAGGAACCATCGGCAGTGCTGTGCCCCACAGGTCTGGCTGGAGCTGGGGCGCTGACCATTTTGATGACAGCAGCAAGCCCTTTGGACAAGCTCTGCACCTCCCCAGCTTCACCTGCACCCACGGAGCCGCTCTGACTCTGGTGCTGAGCCCATGGCTCCCCAAGGAGGGGTGCCCTTCTCGCTCGCGGGGTGCTGTTTTATAGATGCCCTGGGAATGGACTGGCATCCTCAAGCTGTGTTGTGCCTTGAGGGGCTCCACAGCAGGCACCTCAAGGAAGAACAAAGTTACCTTGATGTTCTGGTCACTTCCGAGAGCGCAGCCAGGTACCTTTCCTTTGACCCTCTCAGAGATCACTCCGGGGCCTGGGGTTTTGCCAGTGTTGCGGGCAAGGGTGGGCGGGCGGCAGGGGGTGGCCCTGCAGTGGGAAGGCTGCTCACGAGGTGGGGCTGCCCGCCTGCCTTCTCCCTTGGACCCCCAGCAGCCTCCCCTCCGGTGCGGGAAGAGGGGAGGGAGCTGGGGCAGGCGAGGCGGACAGTGGGGCTGCTGGACCCAGAGCAGCTTGTGTACCTGGAGAAGGAGCCGCTTCTGGAAAGGGGTATGTGGGTCAGGGTCTCCCCTAAAAGATTTGGCCTGGGTCTCACCTGCGGCTCTGAGTGACTATCCCGGATACCCCGTGTGTACTTGGCAGCACCCAAGGGAGGGAGCGGCTTCAGGGCAGGAGTGGGAGGCGGGTGGCAAACAGCCCTTGCTCCTTACGGGAGGATCTCAGCCGGACCTGGAGCAGAGCTCAGCCTGTGCGGACCCCTAAGCATTCCCCAGCCAGGTGGGACTCCAGGTGGGTCAGGCTCATCGTTCCTGGGGCTCTCACCTGGCTCCACCTGCAGCCCGCAGCCCAGCTGCAAAAACTTCCCTGGCTCACCTGGCGATCCTTTCCCCACCCCACCCGACCCACCCGCCGTCCCAGGGCCCAGCCCCTCATCCTGGTGGCCTCAGATCATTGCCTGGTGAGGCTGGGCTGGAGAGGACTTCGGCTGGAAGTACAGGGGGTCAGGGGCCAGGTGAGTGGAGGGAATCGGGGTCCCTTCCGGCATGGACAGCTCTCCCTTGTGCCCCCACAGTAGCTTCGGCACCTGCCACACGGACCCTGCAATGCCTGCCCTGCCCCAATCTCTACTGCCAAGGAGGCCAGTTTGGAGGTGGGAGGAAGGACCAGTGAGCTTGAAGAGGTCCTGGGAGCACCCCTGGGAGGGGTGGGCTCCTGTCCTGGCCCCTCAAAACCAGGGTTACTTGGGCAGAAGTCAGCCTAAGGGCGGGGCTGTGCCCCAGGGCTCTGGATTGAGCCAGGGAGCAGAAGGCGGGTTTGAAACCCGGTTTGCATAATTTCCCGAGGTTCACCAGCTTCCCTTGATTTTTGGACCAAGGGAACTTGGGCGAACTTACACCGGGAGGGAAAACGTGTGAACAAACCCATCTGGGACTGTTTACATTTCTATTGTCAGCTACCAGCGTCTGTTTATTTAAACCTCAGGAGGTCTCCCCTGGTTCATTTGAGTCCCTGTTCCCGTGGACAAACGGTCCAGGACTTCAATTTCACAAGTGGGTGTGAACTGCATCCATCCTATCAGTCTTCCTGGAACAGGGCAATTTTGATCTTAGACATCCACCTGTTTATCTCACACTGAACACTCTTCTGCGCTGTGGTGGGCTGAAAGGGGCTCTCTTTGGTGTCCGGGACCTGTCTTCAGCCAGTTTGCCTAGTAGGTAAGAGTTTGGGGGACCCCACACAGAAAGGGGGTGCAGACAGGCCTGGAGTAGGTGCTTTGGAGGCAGTCAGCGTTGAAGTGGATGGGCCCACCTGGGTGTAAGGGATCATCGAAATGGGAGTGAACCAAGTGCTCAGGCATCCAATCAACTCCCAAGATTTGTCCTGGGGAATACTTAATTTTTTAAAAAACCTTAAGAACAATCTTAGATTTGCAGAAAAATTGCGACAATAGTACAGAGAATTCCTCCTGGTTTCCCCTCCTGTTAACATCTTATGTTAGTAGGGTTCATTTGTACAATTAATGAACCACATGGATACATTATTTTTAACTAAAGTCCATACTTCCTGCGGAGTTCCTCGGCTCTTACCTAACTTCTTTTTTCTGCTCCAGGATCCCCTTCCAGGAAACCATATTACCTTTCGTCGTCACTTCTCCAGAGGCTTCTCTGGGCTGTGACAGTTTCTTAGACTTGTTTTTGATAACCTTGGCAGTTTTGAGGAGGACTGGCCAGTGATTTTGTAAAATGTCCCTTGATTGGGACTTTTAAAAAACTAATAATATTTTATTCAACCCCATATATCTGAAACATAATTTTTTTTTAGGTACTGGGGCCAGGGATTGAACACAGGACCTCTTATGTGGGAAACCCGCACTCAACCACTGAGCCACATCGGCTCCCCTGAGTGAGTTTCTTCGTTTGCTTTCCTTGCTGTTTTTCTGTTTGTTTTTAGGAGGCACCCTGGATCAGGAACGGGGCCCAGGACCTCCCATGTAGGAGGTGGGCACTGCTTAAGCCACATCCACACCCACCTAAAGCATAATTTTAATGTGTAATATGAAAATTATTAAGAAGATACATGGCATTTTTGTTTGAGTGTGTACTAAGTCTTCAAAACCCTGAATTTTGTACTTAGAGCACAGCTCAATTGGGACTAGCCTGGTTTCTGGGGCTCAATAGCCCCAGGTGGCTTGAGGTGATTGTAGTAGACGTAGACGTTTCAGTTTTATGTCCCCTTTCAAGTGAGATTCATCAGATGTTTTTCTCATGATTGGACTGGGGCTATGGGTTTGGGGAAGAAAGACCCTAGAGGTCTTTGATGAAATATTTCCCAAATCATTACTTTTGTTCCCTCCCTCCCTCCCTTCCTCCCCTAGTGAACTTTTCCTCCTCCGTGCATGTGCTTTTCCTTGTACCCCACACACCTGCTCTGCCGGCCTTTGGGCAGCACTGGGCTCAGGCCATCGGCCCTGGAGAGTTGAGAGGCAGGACGCCCTGTGAGAATGGAGAGCTAGGAAGGCTACTGGGGTAGGAGGTCAGTGTGGTGTCCTGCTTAAAATCATGGGTCTGGAGCCCCAGGTCACTGCCACATCCTGGGAGTCCTGCAACCTCTCTCTGCTGCTCTTGGAGCATCTCAAGAGCACCCATATCGTTAGGCTCTTGGGAGCACTTGGGAGCCGCTGGAGACGGGTCCCCATTACAGGGGGTGCTTGAGCAGAGCCCTAAACTGTCCTGTAGGACTGGAGTGGCTGCAAAGGAGAAGCTACACCCCAAAGGCCCTTCAGCCAAGATGCTGCATGCTCTGCAGAAGAACCGCCCTCTGGGATGGACTCAGGGACTCAGGAGTGACAGTGACCTCCCTAAAGACAAAGCAATGTCCCCGAGCAACTCGGGGCTCACCCGCTGAGCACTCTCAAGGGCCCTGTGCTCTGTCGAATCAGTCCCATATGTGATCTGCTTCAACTGTCCAAGTGCTCTTAGGAGGGAGTACAATTATCACCACTCTACACAGGAGGAAATCGAGTCCTGGCCACTCACCTGGTATGTGGAGCAGGGTCAGAATTCCAGGCTGGCCCAGTGTGATCCGAGGCCAGTGCTCATAGGCTGCTCTGCTTAGGACCCGGGGTACGGAGAAGGTGGGGAATGCAGGTCCCACACTGGGTTGACCCTATTTACTGATCTTGGTCCAACAAAAAACATCAATGTTTTTAAAACCAAGAGTGCTATGGGAAATCCAGAGAGACTTTTTTCTTCTCTAGTTGACTGATTCCTGGACTCCCTTTAACAATTCTGAATAAAAGCTTTGATAGCAATTTGACAGGGGCAGTGTCAATTAGAGGCCAGGCCTTAGAGCTGGAAGCCCTGCGCTGGCCTCCTGCTGGGCCCTGCCTGTGCTGAATGACCTTGGGCCTGTCTCTCAATCTCTGTTTCTTTATTTGCAGGTGGACTTGGGGGAGGTGCAGGCTGGAGGTGATATTTACCATGCAGGATTTTTTTTTTTTTTTTAGGATTTTTGAATAGTAAATACATTCTGCTGATCAACAGGGCTACCCTTTAAACAACAAACATTTAGGATAAGCTTTTTAATAGCAGAAAAACTAGAAGCATAGTAAATAAGTGTGTAGCCGTCTGCCAACATGTTCCAAAAACTGTAGAATATCCACTGGATGGACTAAAACGCAGTCATCACAAATTATATCCCTAAATGCAACATGGAACCTTAGATTGGATCCTGGAACAGAAAAAGGGCATTGGTAAAAAGTGTGAACTCCAAATAAAGTCTGGAGTTTAACTAACACTGTTAATGTTAATTTTTTTTTTTTTTTTTTTTTTTAAGATTTATTTCTCCCCACCCCCTCGTTGTTTGTTGTTCGCACTTGCTGTGTTTGCCCGTCTTATTTCTTTTAGGAGGCAGTGGGAACCGAACCCAGGACCTCCCGTGTGGGAGGGAAGTGCCTAATCACTTGTGCCACCTCTATTCCCTGCTTTTGTTGTGTCTCTCATTATGTCTTTCTTCTTGTGCCTCTTGTTATCATGTCGTGGGTGGCAGCTTGCCACACCTGCCCAACATGCCAGCTGCTGTCTTTTTTAGGCATCAGGAACTGAAGGAGGGACCTCCCATGTGGTAGGCAGGAACTCAATCATTTGAGCTGCATCCGCTTCCCAATGTTAATTTCCTAATTTTGATAAATACATGTTAGCATTAGGGGAAGCTGGGTAAAAGGTAATGGGGGACTTTATGTGCTATTTGTAATTCTTGAGTAAATCTAAAATTGTTCCAAAATTAAAAAGTTTTTTTATTTTTTTTATTTTATTTTTTTTTATTTTTTAAAGATTTTATTTATTTATTCATTTATCTCCCCCTTGCTGCTTGTGCTCGCTGGGTCAGCTAACCACGCCGTGCAGGCGGGCTTGCCTTCACCAGGAGGCCCCGGGAACCGAACCCAGGGCCTCCCACATGGTAAACGGGAGCCCCACCGATTGAGCCACAGCCGCCTCCCTAAAAAGTTTTTTTAATGATGTTCAAACATTGTATGGAATACAGGAATGTTTGGCTAAAATGTTAAGTGAAAAGAGCAGAATTCAAATTGCATGACAATGGGATTACAACTATGTTAAAAAAAAAAGTTTCCTAGGGAAAAAGATGAAAAGAAAATGTGCAAATTATGAACAGTTGCTGTTTGGGGGACCATGAAACCTAAGTAATTTAAATCCTACCTTTTTAATGTGTTCCAGCTTTTCCTTAGTTTGGGATCTGAACCAGGGAGAGCTGTTAAGAGGCCATGGATATCTGGGTGCACCGGTTAATTCAGCAGAAAAGGACTACTTTATGGGGTGGCTGTCTGATCACTCTGAAGGGACCAGGGGGCCAGGCCCCCAAAATGGGCAAAGGGAGGCAGGCAGCACTGGATGACACCATGTCCTGGCTTGGGACCAACCAGACTTTCAAGTCGTAGATCTGTCTTGCTAGCTTGTGTGTGTCCTCAGGCAAGTTTCTCAACCTCCCAGGCCCTGCCCTTAGGTTTTCTCTTCTGTAAAGGGCTGCAGATAACCGAGCCTGCCTTGGGGCATGGTTCCAAGGCCTGAATGAGTTAATTTGAGAAGTGCCCTGGATACATGTTAAAGGGAAAAACGCTGCTGAGTCACCCTCACCATCACTGACACCATCAAAGGAGTGAATTTAAATGTCACTTTGCATCTCTTGCCCCAGATTCAAAGCCCTAAGGTTCGGAGAGAGTGAGGGTCCGATGTTCCAGCTTCTATAGAGGGAGGAGTGCTGCTTCCCAGCCCAGCTACACAGAAGGCTGTGAAGGAACAGGAGGGGCCCAGGAGGCAGGGTTTCTGTAATAAGTGCTCAGTAAACAATTGTGCAATGAATGAACAGGCAACCAAGCAAACACAACAAACATCCCAAACAGTTCATTTGGGAGGAGATCCCAGGAAGCAGGAGTAAGGGAGTGGGGAGGTGGAGGGACGGAGGGGGAGAAGGTGGCTGCTCCAGGATTCTGCCAAGACCTCCTGAGAAGCGTCTGCCCAAAGCACGCGTGGAAGACCGGGTGTTTACATCCCCACTTCCATCTCCAGTGGGTACGATGATCCCCGGAGCCTCAATGCCCTCCAACTTCTCTGGGTGCCCGGGCAGGGGAGGCGGGTAGGGCAGCTGTTCCTTACCAGCACCCCCACCCCCAGGATTGTTCTGGCCACAGCACTTCCCTTTCTGGGCATACTCCCACGGGGCTCCTCAACTCTCTAAAAAAAATTTTTTTTTTTTTTTTTTTTTGCCATCAAGAAGAAATTTACTGGGAAGCGGCTGTGGCTCAATCAGTAGGGCTCCCGTTTACCATATGGGAGGCCCCGGGTTCGGTTCCTGGGGCCTCCTGGGGAAGGCAGGCCCACCGCACGGCGTGGTTGGCTGACCCGGCGAGCACAAGCAGCAGGGGGGGGATAAATGAATAAATAAATAAAATCTTTAAAAAAAAAAGAAGAAATTTACTTGCTTTAAAAGAACCCAAATGCTTGCATTGTCTAGAAAAAATTTAACAAGTTTATAATTGTTATAAAGTTCATCTGTTTGTTGAAACGAGTTCATGTAAACATTTTTACTTGCATTAATGCTTTACGTCCCCACATTTATATTAAAATTTCACACACAAATGAAAAAGGAAAAACACACACATTCACACACATGAAAATGGGAGAACTGCCATCGCCTGATTTCTGTCCCCTATTTTTTCCATTCACAATCATATACTTAGGTACCTTTTGACCCCTTGGGGATGGGGAATATCTAATGTTCAGAACTACCAATAACAAGAAGCGAACAAAAAATTTTTTTTGAGAATGAGATGTTTCCCATCAGTGGATTCTTAAGCACGTTCTCCACGTATGCGGCGTGTTAGCCGGAAGCGGAGTTTGGGAATCAGAAGTTCAACGGCCTGCAGCATGAGGTTTCTTCACCCGTCCAGCAGAGGGCGCACGCTCGCGAGCAGCTTTTGTAGCCAGCTGCTTCCCGGGTGCTTTGCCAGCGGTGGGTTTGCGGGGGTCTACTTTGTGCCAGCCATGGATAGAGACCTCCCTTCTGCTCCCCCTTCTTCTTGGGCGGGAGCTCGGCGAGCTAGAGGCGGCTCCGCGGCGGCTCCTCGAACTCCGATAAAAATTCTAGGGTGGGACCGGGGGGAGCAGAGGACAGGGGCAGGGGCAGGAGCCTCCCACCCAGGGAGGAGAGCCCGGAGCAAATGAAGCCTGCGTTACCCGGCCGTCATCGCACCCCCCGCCCTGTGGGAAGCGCTTCTCTGCGATGTCACCTTTGAGCTTGCGCCAGCCCACGGGAAGATGGAGGGACCTGCGCCTTGGCTAAGTCACTGGATTCCAATCAGGCGAGGTGGTTAAGGCAGGCTGGGATTCGAACCAGGTCTTTCTCTGACCCTAGAACCATGGCAGACTCAGGACAGCACGATCCTGGTCAAGTCGCTTGGCCACGTTGAGTCGCGGTGTGTTTCTCCAGTAAAATGCTGGGGGTGGGCCTGGCTCGGTGGGTGGCGGCTGGTGGGCCCAGGAGAAAGTGCCCCAGGCGGGGGCGGCCCAGATGCCCCCCTCCCCCCCGGCCTCCCCTGGGAAAAGCCTCCTCGCATGGGCCCCGCAGCCCTCTGCCGGCCAGGGCCGGCCGCCTGGCAGTGCCCAGGGGAGGCCTCCAGCGGGCCGGGAGTGCCAGCCCGGGGCCAAGCGCCGGGCCCTGCTGCTCAGCTTTTGGCCCCGCTCTTTCTTGATGACCCGTGGGAGAAGGGAGCCAAGGCTGACGGGCCACGTGCGTGCTTGCTGCTGCTTGGCAGTCGGGAGAGACAAGCTGGCATGGCGATCGTTATCCAGTTCCAGGGTTCATGACCAGTTACTCGCTAACAGTCTTCAGGGAGGCCCGCCATCCACTCCATCCTCACTCACTGAGGGAGAAGGAATGCACACGAAGAGAGCGCGCGTGGCTTGTGCAAAGTAAGTTGCCTGGATTCCAGCTCCAGAAAATCCCCTTCGTCCTGCACTCCGACATAGAAGCAAGTATTTGGCTTGGAGACGAATGTGGCCTCAAATGTGGCTTTGGGGCTTCGTGATGACCTCCTGGGCCCCCAGGAGCAGGAGGCCGGAGGGAGCAAGGAGCTGACCTGCAGTGGGGTGACCTGCCTGCCGGGGCGCAGGGTGCTGCCCACGCAGAGGGGAGAGGGCAGCTGGGTGACTCACAGTGGATCCTGCCCTCCCCGCCCAGACGATGCCAGGGTGGGGCCTGTCCTGGAGATGACTTGGGGTCCCCACCCCTGCCCTCTGCCTTCCCGGCAGACAGCTCCAAGGCTGGCGCGGAGGCGGTGTGGGGAAACCAAGAGCCGGCGGTTTGTGTTTCTTGGCCCCAGCTGCCCGGGGGCCGGGCCTTCCCTGGCTCCCACTGGTCGGCCCCGCCCGCCAAGCCAGGCAGGGTGCTGGGGAACTGAAAGGGGGGATTGTTGGGGGTGGAGGAGAGGAGAGTAATGACAAACCTCCAGTCTCTCCCTGCTCTGACACCTGGGATTGCTGGGTGTGGCAGGCGGGGCGGGTCGTCCTGGGCCGTCTGGGGCTGGGAAGAGTGTCCCCACCTCTCCAGGTCCTGGGAAGTTGCTGCTTTTCCTGATTCCTCCCGTGGGGGTGGCCCGCGTCCTGCCCTGGCTCCCAGCGTCTCTGCCCCTCCCGCAGTCCTCCCTCCCCGTCCCGGCTTCCCAGCCAGAAGTCCCCCGCCCCTCACGCGTGGTGGCTTGTTTCTTGTGTCTAGACATCTGCAGCTGCCCAACTGGCCTCTTGGCTCCCGCCTCCGCCCTCCCAGCCATCCTGGTCCTGCCACCAGACTTGTCATCTTACAGAGTCCAAGAGCACGGTGGTGGTGGTGGAGGGGAGCCCTAGTTCCTTGGCCAAGGGGCCTGTGCAAAGTGCAAAGAGAACGGACGCTCTGATGTGTGCGCGGGCTGTGAGGAGGAAGCCAGCAAGCCGCCGGTGGCACCAGGCTTCTTGGAGAAGATGGTCTGAGCTGGACCTGCAGGGTGTGGGTGGGGGTGGGGCGGGGAGGAGTGCTGGGGGGTGGGGCATGCCCAGGTGGGAAACAGCCTGAGCAGAGGCTTCAGAGGCCAGCACTTGGGTTAGCCAGGGCCGGGGCCAAGGGCCTGTGGATAAGGCCGGGAAGTTTATCCCACAGCTGGGGAACCTGGACCTTCTTTTCTGGGCGCAAGGAGCTGTGGAGGGCTTTTGAGCAGGGAGGTGACACATTTGTACTTTGGAAGGTGGCTCTGGGGTAATGAGGATGAAGGAGGCAGAGAGCCTGGAGGCTGATGAGGGCTCAAATGGAGTTCTGAACCAGCCAGTCTGTGCTCTTGGGGAGCTGGCATTCCAAGTCAATTTTACACGGTGATCAGCTCTTGGATTAAGTAAAGCAGGGTGGTCTTTGGCGAGGGCAACGGCGGGGGCTGGACAGAAAGTCCAATGTTCCTCACTCCCCCTGGCCCCTGCAAAGCCCCTCGCTCCAGCCGGGGTGGCCCGCACACAGACCAGGCAGGTGCCCACCTCCCCCTCTGCACCTTGGTCCTGGAAGCCCTTTCCCCATCTCTGCACCCCTGAGCCCCCTCCTGTTTCCCCTCCACTCCAAAGTCCTCCCCAGGTGTCTTCCCATGGACCTGCACCTCCCAGCATGCACTCTCTGTGAAGGTTGAGCCTGACTTGAATCTCCGTCCCATCTCTACTGTGTGACCCTAGGCAGGTCACTTTATCACTCTGGTCCTTCTCTGAAATGGGCCCAATAATGCCACCTTATGGGAAGCGGCTGTGGCTCAATCAGTGGGGCTCCCGTTTACCATATGGGAGGCTCTGGGTTCGGTTCCCCGGGCCTCCTGGTGGGGGCAAGCTCGCCCGCACACGGCGTGGTTGGCTGACCCAGCGAGCGCAGGCAGCAAGGGGGGGATAAATGAATAAATAAATAAAATCTTTAAAAAAAAAAAAAAATAAATAATGCCACCTTATCAGCCAAGTGTCGGGCACCTATCGGGAATCCAGTACAAGCCAGGCTGCGCCCCTTCGGACACCACTTTGCCTGCGAGTATCCTGGCTGCCAGCTGACTTCCCTGCTAGTTGCAGCTCTGCCATCACCCCCAGGTCTTTATGGCTTTGCCATCACCTGGTCTAAAACAGCTGTGGTGGGGGTGGCGGGCAGCAGGGGTACAGTATAGGGGCTCTCACAGTTCCTGAAAGGGAGTTCTGGGCTTTCTTGTCTCCCTACATTGTAAGTGCCTTGGAGCTGGGGCTGAAGGCAGGAAATGCCAGTACAAGGCAGTGGTCCAGGGCAGGGGTTCCAGCAGGGGCCCAGGATGAGGGGCGTCTAGGGCAGGGATCCAGGGTGGAAAACCCAGGACAGGGCCCGGGGCAGGGGTTCACAGCCCGGACTCTGGACAATCCTGGGCTCGCATCCTGGCCCTGACACTTACCGTATGATCTTAAGCAAGTTTCCAAGCTCTCTGTGCCTCTGTTTCGTCTTCTGTGAAGTGGGTGTTGAAATAGGACCTAGCTCGGTGGGACCGTGAACGTTAAATGAGCTGCTGCCTGGAAAATGATTGAGCACGGAGCTGGATGCTCAGCGAGTTTCTTTTTGTTTGTTTGGTTTTCTCTATTTTAAAAAATATATATATATATATATATATATATATATATATATATATATATA
>JAKSZT010053990.1:6509398-6590356 GCA_026826555.1 Tolypeutes matacus | reverse complement strand
ATATATATATATATATATATATATATATATATATATATATATATAGCTGTCTTTTTAATTTTTTGTTTTTCTTTATTTTTGTTTTTTCTTTCATTTTAAAATTTTTATCTTTTTTGTTTTTTTCTTTTTCTTTTTCTTTTTTCTTATTTTTTTAAAGATTTTATTTATTTGTTCATTTATCCCCCCCTTGCTGCTTGTGCTCGCTGGGTCAGCTAACCACGCCGTGCGGGCGGGCTTGCCTTCACCAGGAGGCCCCGGGAACCGAACCCAGGGCCTCCCATATGGTAAACGGGAGCCCCACTGATTGAGCCACAGCCGCTTCCCTCTTTTTCTTTTTTATCAGTAAGTTTTCAGTAAATGACAAATCATGAAAACTGATTGTGTAAGGAGGCCCACCCTGTAGTCTGTTCTCCCGCACAGCACTTCACGTTCTGTTCTGCAGGGTGGTAGTGGGAAGGCATTTCCTGACGGAGGCCCCGGAGCGGCCCAGCTGGAGTGTGGCCTGAGCCCTCTCCCCACTGTCCACTGTTTGGCTGAATTGCAAGCCGAGTGGGCCACTTGGCCAGGGCTTCACTTCCGGTCTGAGTGAATAACCCTCTCATGCCTGGGGGCTTGAGCTGAACCACACTGTGGAAGAGCAGCCAGAGCCCTCGTCACTGGGGTTTAGTGTACGCTGCTCAGGAGAGGGAAACAGATTTTCCTGGCCTGGCTACTCCTCCCCCCAGTCCACCCCATGGCCATCTCCTATCCCTGCCTTCCCCAGTCGCAGTGAGCTAAACCCAGCTCACACAAACCCTTCCCTAATTTCCCAAAATGTGTGTTCCTGAATCTCTCGGTAGGTGTTTTGCCTTTCACGCAGACTCATTTGTACGCCTGTCTTCTTGCACTAGACCTTGACTTTCTTGAAAGTCAGGATCCTTGTCTTCTTCATCTCGTGGTCCCCAGCCCTAGTTTAGGACGCAGGTTGGTCTGTTGGCATGGCAGAGGGGCCCTAGAGTCAACGGCATATCTGAGTTCGAATCTCAGCCCTGCCATTTTCCATAGAGATCTTAGGTGGGCTACGTATGCTCTCCGAGCTTCCATCTCCCATCTGGCCCACCGTACCCATCTTAGAGGGTAGCTGTGAGGATGAAGTGGCCAAATACCTGTGTGGTGCCTAGCACGGAGCCCAGGGGATACAGAGCGGAGGCGCAGAGAGACGGGGCGTGAACTGCATGGAGCAGAGCCGGGCTGCTCGGTGCATCCCATACACGAGGGCGAGATGCTGAAGGAGACTGGTCCAGGCTCCATACGGAGATGGCCAGGGGCTCAGTCATTCATTCCTTCCCCAGCACACTGGTTAAGGCGCTATCGGGTGTATCCGACACTAGATAAGGGCTAGGGATATTACCCAGGGAACCCCACAAAGCCGGGGAGGTGTTGAGTGAAATAAGCCAGAGCCAGAAAGACAACTATTGAGTGATCCAGCTCACTTACGTGAACTAATTAGAATATTCAAATTCATAGAGTCATAAAGTTGAATACAGGTTACCAGGGGCAGGGGTGGTGTAGGGAATGGGGAGTTCATGCTTAATGGGTACAGAGTTTCTGTTTGGGGTGATGGAAAAGTTTGGTGATGGATGGTGGTGATGGTAGCACAACATCGTGAGTGTAACGAATACCACTGAATTGTGTACTTGAAAGTGGTTAAAATGGGAAATTTATGTTGTATAGGTTACCACGATAAAAACTAAAAAAAAAAAAGGCAAACACATCGAACTGTTCAACACCAAGAGTGAATCCTGACTAGAGTTAATAATATAATTATAGGGAATTGGATGTGGCTCAAGCAGTTGGGTGCCCGCCTACCACATGGGAGGTCCTGGGTTCGGTTCCCAGTGCCTCCTAAAGAAGACAAGCAAGACAGCGACCTGACTCAATGGGCTGGCGCAGCAAGATGGTGCAACACAATGACTTAACAAAGAGACACAACAAGGAAACACAATGAAAGACACGACAGGTGGGGAGCGGAGGTGGCTCAAGCCAATGAGTGCCTCCGTCCCATATGGGAGGTCCCAGGTTCTGTTCCTGGTGCCTCCTATAAAAAAAAAAAAAAGACAGGGACACAGAAAGCAGACAGCAAGTGCAAACAACGGTGGGAGGGGGTGGGAATAAATCTTAATAAAAATAAAAAATATTTTTTAAAAAAATAGTATAATTATGATATTGGTTCATCAATCCCACAAAATAATCAATCACACTAATGCAAAATGTATGGGAACTCTGTACTTCCTGCATGTTTTTTCTGTAAACGAACTACGGCTCCAATTAAAAAAAAAAAAGAGAGAGAAAGGAAAAAACCTAGTGGGGAAACAGGTCTGTTTGCAACGCCTGTGGGGGCTGTTGGGAAAGTTACCAGCGAAGAGAATCCGCTTCCCTGGAAAGGGAGTGGGGAGGGGTGGGGAGAGAAGGTGAGGGCCTGTGGGATTCCACATGGGGTTTTGCAAAACCAGTGAGGTGGGAGATGTGGCCGGGGGTGGGAGCGGGGGGCTGAGAGTACTAGCAAGAAAGGGAACGGCGCGCTGGGCTTCTCCCAGAGGAATGAGTTCTGCCCTGGTGCCTCCCATCTCCCTGCAGTGTTAAGAATATTAAGTATGAGATGATTAAATAGAGAAGCGTCCAGTAGGTCCATGATGTAGTCTGTGACGAGGAAGCTGAGGCTCAGAGGGTTCGAGTAACTTGCCCAGGGTCCGGGAAGTGGTAATGCTCAGTATGGATCCAACCAGTCCCACTCCAGAGCTTGCACAGAGCAGGTTCCTATCCACCTGGGAACATGTGTGTAAAGGCACTTGGCAACAACAGGCACGACCCAGATAAGAAGTGATGTGGATTTAGTTGTTACAGTTACCTCGGGCGCGCGTGTGGGGAAGGGGCAGGGCTGGGCACAGCCACCAGGGGGCGTCAGGCTGCCCAGGTTGGGGGCTGAGAGCCCGGGAAGCCCCCTGCTCAGGCCTCGGAGGCCTGCCCTCCAGTCCAGGGATCCCGGGCCCGGCCGGCGGGGTCCACCTGTTTGAGGGGCAGCTGGTGGTCACAGGGCGTGGCCGGCGCAGCCCACCTGGCAGGACAGGGCCCAGCTCCCTCCCGCGGGGCTGTGAGGTAGGTGGGGCGGGGCAGGGCCCACGCCGCTCAGATGACCACGCACAGGCTCCGGGTAACCCGCCGCCACAAGTTGCGCCTGCGGCTGCTGAGGGCCACCTTGGCCGCCTCCTGGAAGACGGCGTGCACGTTGTCATGGAGCCGGGCGGAGCACTCCAGGTAGGCCACGGCGCCCACCGACCGCGCCATCTCCTGGCCCTACGGGGAGAGGCGGGCGGGGCTGCCATGAGGGGCGCCCTGCCTCCCCCAGCCCCCCGGGGCCGTGCCACGGCGTCTCCAGGGCAGAGCACCCACGCGCTCCGTCGGAACCTCCCAGAGGACGCCGGGTGCCACCTCCAGGAGGCGGCAGCTCCGGGCCCCAGACAGCCTCCCAGGACGCCCTGGGCTGCTTCCCGCCCCCACCACACCCCCAGTGGACGGCTTTCCTACCCGGTGGTAGGTCACCGGCTCCAGCCTGTTCTTCCGCAGCTTCTTCACCAGCGACTTGTCCTTGCGCAGGTCCGTCTTGCAGCCCACCACGATAATGGGCGCCTCCTTGCGGAAGTGGCTCACCTCCGGGTACCACTGCCGGGGGTGGGGCTGGCATCAGGAGGGCCGGCAGGTGGGTGGCACTCTGGTCTTACGGGCCACCCTCCTGCTCCACGGGCCCCGCCCAGCAACGATGCCCAGCTCAGCCAACATGTAGAGAGAAGGCACTCTGTGCCACAGGGAAGCCTGGACACCTACAAGCTCATTTATCCCCCCAGCCCCCATGAAACAAGTGCTGGGATCCATCCCGTCCTACAGATGCAGCAACCGAGGCACAGGGGGATGGTCACTTGGCCAAGGTCACACAAGTCAGGCATGGCCTGGATCGGAGGCCCCAGAGCCCTGCTGCCCCCCACTCCAGAATGCTGCCTCTCTGCACAGTGAGGGCACTCCTAGGCTGGGCAAAATCTAAAAGGAAACAAGTGATCCTTTAAAAAGACATGGGCTCAAAAAAAAAAAAAAAAAAAAAAAAATTAAAAAAAAAAAAAAAAGGGGGGCGGATGTGGCTCAAATGGTTGGACATCCGTCTGCCATATGGAGGGACCTGGGTTCGATCCCCGGTACCTCCCGGTAAAATTTAAAAAAAAAAAAAAAAAAAGACATGGGCTCCCAAAGGCCGCTGAGCCCAGGTTTGGCAGGCTATTGGGAGGGGGCTTGCTCTTATCTCAGGGCCACTGCTCCTGTGGACTGGGGGATCCTGAGGCCCCCGGGGCCAGGGGATTTTAACCAGGACTTGCAGCCGGGACTGCCCTGGGCAGACTTCCCTCCCCTCACTCCTCCACCCAAACTGCCCTGCTTGCCAAATCCCACAGGGATTCTCAGCCCTCCTCCTGCCTGACCCCCGACAGGCTCGACACAGGAGGGGAGCTCGGGCCCCTTTCACAATCTGGTCTATCCTTACTTACCCAGGACCCACCTCTGGGGTTCTCCTCCACTCCCACCAGCCCTCGTCCTCACTCTCGGGGCTCAGGCTTTGGTTCCCCCTCTTCTTAGCCCCTCCCCTCCACAGGTGACCTGGCCCAGTACCCCACTGACAGTTCCCAACTGCCTCTCTCTCTCCAGAAACTGCTCTCACTTGTCTTCCTGACCCCTCCCCACCCCACCCCCACATTTTTCGCACCTTCCAGTTGCTCTGGTGGACACAGCTCCCTCCTCACCCCATGTGCAATCCACCAGCAAATCCTGACAGCTGTGGCTGCAGGACAGATTCAGGCCCACCCACCTCTCACCCCCAACCCCACCATCCGCACCTAAACCAGGGCCTGGCACACAGAGGAGTTCCATGACCAGACCTGAATGGGCACATGGGACAGACTGTCTGGGTTCAAATCCCAGTGTCGCCACTTGCATCCATGAGCATCCCCGGGCGAGTGACTCAGCCTGGAGACCGTAACCCATTTGTTCCGCGAGGTTGTTCAGGGACTGAACGAGCAGATGCATGCACATGCCCAGACAGTGCCCGGCACGTGGTGCATTCTCAATAAATGTCATCGCCACCGCCACTGTCATTATTATTACCAAGGTTATGGCCAGCTGTGCTCCGAGGAACCCTGAGGCCCTGGCTGCAGTGGGGAGGGGGACTGTGCCATGACTATAGTGACAGGAATTGAGGACTTGGGGACCTCACCCCTGAGTCCTGTGAGCAGCCTTGGAGACCCCGGTGGAGGCCTCCTCGGAGTCTGTGGAGACCCTGCAGTCACCCATACAGGAGCTGAAAGCTGCTGGAACTGGACCTCAGGGCTCGTGCGTCCTTGGACAGGCACAGGCTGGGGAGATGCAGGGACCTTTTGTTCCCCAGCGCTCTCAGGTAGAAGTCACAGTGGAGAGCGCTGCAGGGTTCTGACTGCAGCCAGGGCAGTGCCAGGAGCACTGGACTGGGAGTCAGAGGCCAGATGTTGCCACCAAATCCCTGTGTGACCCCAGGGAAGTTGCTGCCCCTCTGGGCCTCAGTTTCCCCACATAGATACCAAAGGTGCTGGATTTGATATCATGCAGGCCTGCCCAGCTCTGACGATGGCGTGGCTGTGGGAGGAGGCTGTGCCTCCCAGTCCCCCCACCCCCAGCACCTACCCGGTTAAAGACATTGTCAAAGCTGTGTGGACTGGTGACATCGAAGCAGAGGAGGAAGACACTGGCATCAGGGTAGAACAGGGGCCGCAGGCGGTCATAGTCATCTTGCCCTGGGCAGGGGTGGGGGGGCGGTCACTCCCTGCCAGGTCTCCTGCCCACGGGCAGCACCTCCCCAACGCTGGACAGGGTCAACCCACCAGGCAGGGGGGGCAGGATACTCCACGGGAATGCCACCCTTGGGACTGTGCCAGCCCTGGCCTGGGTGAGACACCTGCTGAGAAAACTGTTCTGGAAGGAGTAGGGTAGGATAAGGCAAAGGCCAGGCTGGGAGAAGCCAGGTGGCCCAGAGGAGTGAGGCACCAGGGGCAGGCAGGACCCCTGCCCAAGGCCCATTAGCCCATCCAAGGTAAGGGGGCCATTGGGATCCACTGAGTTTAGCTTTGAGCTCTGGGGCAGACTTGATCCTGAACCTTTTGTGGGTGAGGTCAGGAGGCTAGGGGGCAGAGGTCAAGGTCAGAAGCTGGGGCCAGGGTAGAATACTGGGGGGCTGGGAGCAGTCCACTTCTCCAGAGCAGGAGCTCTGGCTCCCCCTTGCCCCAGACAGGGGGCTGCTCTGTGGGGAAGAAGGGAGGCAGGAGTGAGGAGGGCTGAGGCTCTGGGGAACCCTCGGCCCAGGCCAACACCTGTCCCTTGGGGACTGGTTGGCCCCTCTGGTTCGGGAAGAAGGAGTAGGGCCCTGCTTGCCAGCATCTGGGGTGCACAGAAGCCCCTCCCCAAGCCCCTGGCACACCCACCTGCTGTGTCCCAGATTTGGAGGTGCACAGGTTTGCCTTTCATTTGAAGATTGACGCCATACCGCTCAAACACCGTGGGGGTGTAGCTCTGAGGAAGAAGAGGTCAAGGGGGAGGCTGTGAGGATGGTTTCTGAGTGGAGTGGGGCCCGGGGGTCCAGGCCAGAGCCCCAGGAATGCCCCCAGCAGCGCGCCTACTCGGGGTGGCAGGAGCAGTGCCGCCGTGGCTGGAAGTTTCTGGGTTGGCTGGCCTGGGGTTGAGGCCTGGAGCCTCGGCTTCCAGCTGTGCTGAGCCTCCAGGGGCTGGGCCCCCTCAACTGTAAGACGAGTTTCCTAAGCATTCCCTGAGAATCCATGGAGAGCCCTAGTACCTCCTGAGCAAAAATAAATACCCTATACAGGCTAGCTACTGTGATTTTTTTCTCTGTTGCCCCAGGCAGGGGAATCTCCCATTCTGAGCCTTTGTTGTCCTTTCCTGCCAGAATGACAGTAACCTCCAGCTGTTCATTCATTCATTCACTCACTCATTCGCTCATTCAGCAAACATTAGCACCTTCTCTGGCCCTGGGCCTGGGGAGCAGGCAGTAAACCCGTTCCCACTCTGGGAAGCAGCTTTTTTGGGGTCCTGACTCTGCCCCGCAGCCCTATCGGGACCCCTACGTTTTCCGGCTCTCGTCCTTGCCCTGCCTGGCCTCAGCAGAGGGCCACTCGGGGCACAGGCCCCCCGGTCTCGCTGCTCAGCCTGAGCTTGGCTCCCTCTCCACGAAGGCTGGGCGAGTGGCAGAGCCCAGGTGCTGTACTCAGGTGAAAAAGCAGCAGTGAAGAGGGGAAATTTGCAAGATGGTCAGTGACTGTGAGGAGCTTTCCGCAGTTCTACCACGAAGCAGCCCCTTGCCTGGAGGGGCTCGCTGGGCGGCCTGCAGCTTGGGTCCCCAGGCCATGCCTGCTCCCTCAGGACTGGTGGGTGGGACCCTGATCCCGAATAGGGACCCTGGCCTCCCCACCCTCCCATGCCGGGTGGGGCCCCCACCTGCTGGTGACTCAGGAGGATGTCTCAGCTGCCCTCTGAGTCAGGCCCTGGCCAGCTGGGAGGGGCAGCACATTAGCAATGGGACAGCACGGTCCTCCCGGGCACCTGGAAAGCTGCTGGGGGTCAGGTGGGGAGAAGGGCAGGTTCCAGAGGGAGCAGCTGGGGAAGACGGAGAAGTCAACCCACCCTGGACTTGGCAACCCTGTCACTCCCTGTACCGATAGGAACAGCCCAGGACCCCACCCGTCTCCCCATGTCCCCTGCCTGGCCCAGGGCCCCTCCTCTCAGGCTCAAGCCCCCACCAGCTGTGTGACCTTGGCCAGTGACCTGGCCTCTCTGAGTGGCGGTCCCCTCGGTTAAATGGAAAGATGTCATAAGAAGACTGCCTGGCAGCAGGAGTCCTTAGCACAATGGCCCGGCACTGAGCGGGCTGCCAGGGGCAGCGTCCACACCGGTCACCGTCCATCCCCTTCTCCAGCCCCTCGCCAGGCCCTGAACTTTGCCCCGGGGCAGGGGTGATGGCCGCATCTATGCTCCCAGTCTGACCACCCACTCACCAGCTCGTCACCCTCCTGACAGAAGCTCTCGGGAGACACATCAGTGCTTTGCGAATGGCCCTGGCGTTATCCCCAGTGCCCACTGTTCTCTAAGGATCTCCTGGGAATGGCCCTTTGCCGGCACCATCTCTGATCTTTGCAACCTTGGGAGCTGGGTACAATTCCCTTTGCCTGAAGGGAACACTGAGGCCCAGAAAGTGGAAGTGTCTTGCCCAAGGTGACATGCTGGACAGTTGGTTAGTGACTGAGCCGGGGACGCCTGCCTTTCTGAGGTCACCAACTCCAGTTTCTGCCCTGTCCCTGGTGCCAGGAATGAGCAGGGGTGGGGCTGGGCTATCATCTCCCTTTCTGCCACTCTGGAATGTCATCCTGGGGCCTCCATCTACACCTTTGGTTGCAATCTCTGAGCCATCAGGCAGAGTCACCCCTTGCCCCCTAGGTCCAATGGGCACTCAGTCTCATCTCTTGAGCTGTCTTCAGCCAAAGAGGCAGGGCCTGGCCTGTGCTGGGGGGTCATTACAAGAAGGGGATGTGGCTCAAGACAGGGGTGTCAGGAGTTTTCCTGGGCAGGCCACCTACGGGAGTCCCAGCACAGAGTGAGAAGGACTTGGGGTGCCAGCAGTGAATGCGTCGGGGCCCCTGGCTGCCTCAGGAGCTGCCTGCCCGCAGCTGCTGCCCCTGTACCGAGGGCCACAGCCAGATGAGGGCCACAGAGGCTCCTCAAGAGCCCCAGCCTGCTCTCTACCCTTTGCCCCAAGGCACCCCAAGCCTCCTATCTGCTGCCTCCATGGCTGTGAGGGCTGCCTGGAGGAGGCGGCCCTGGGCAGGGGCTGGAGGAGGCTGGGTGCAGAGGGCAGAGCATGGGGGCGGCAGAGAATGGCCGGGCTGGGGCAGGGAGGGGAGGGCTGGCTTTCAGCACTGCCCCTGACTGGCTAGGCTGCCCTTCTGGCCTCCATTTTCCTTTCCAGCTCTCAGACCTATGGTTTGTTTAATAGAAGACGCCTCTCTTGTGCCCCGGAGCCAAGGAACCTCTGGTCCTGACCAGGGAGAGGTGGCTGTGCCAGATCTGTCCCCCCTGGTGACAGGCATCCCCTCCCCTCCCCTCCCCTGGCCAGCTCAGCGTCCTTCAAAAGGTCCACGTTGCATTGACTGCAAAATGCCCTCTTCCACATTTTTGCCTCTGACCCTGAAATGGCCTCACCTTCGAGGACACTGATGGAAGCAAGGCATCATCCCTCGGACCCCCAGCCTGTCACGCGCCCCCCCAGGCCCCAGCCTGACCTATCAGTAGCACTCCACGGCCCCACTGCGCCATAATTGTTAGGTTCCCACAAGGCAGTGTCTAGGGACCCGGAAACACGGCCTCCCCACAATTGACCAGAGGTATGTGCCTGGCCAAAGGGGCTGACGTCGGCCCAAAAAGCCACAAATCAGGAGCGGGCCCCACGCTGCCCCAGTTAAAGAAAGGCCCAAGGCTGGCTGTCACCAGGCCCGCCTCTCCTGCTCCCCTGCCAGGCTGCCCACTTCCGTGCAACCCCAGGGGCTTCCAGAATGTCAGGGAGGGAGGGAGGGAGGAAACAAATCCATGGATTCCTGGGGTAACTGGGCTGTGGCGCGGGGGTGGCCAGGCCTGCTCTATCCTGGTACATGGAGCCTGGACCCTGGGGAGCAGGAGAGGGGTGGAGGCCGGGCAGAGAGCATGCCCAGAGTGCCCACGGCAGGGCAGGCGCCGCGTGCAGGCCCCGCAGCACCACCTCGATTTCTCCCTCACTCTGAGGGTCCCTCCACCCCACAGGTGGTTGGGAGGAAACTGAGGCTCAGAGAGGCTGAGCGAGTTAGTGAGGGCCACACAGTGAGTTCCAGGCGAGCTGAGGTGCCCTCCCAGCAGTCTGACTCCAGGGCCGGGTGCCCTGGCCCTCCAAGGGGGAGCCCAGAGAGACCCAGGGTAGGGGCCAGAGCTGGGGGAGGAGAGAACGGGTGTTCCCCAAGGGCGATGCTCACCCACCGAGTGAGTCCTACTGTGCGCGGACTCAGAGCCCAGGGCTTAACCTGCCTTAATCCACCCCTCATAGTGACTGCGGGGTGGGCACTGCCACGATTCCTATTATGCAGTTGAGGGAATGGCACAGAGAGGGTAGGGCACTTGCCCAAGTGTACACAGCAATCAGGGGCAAAGCTGAGCTTTGAACTCAGGCATTCTGGCTCCCGAGTGGACCCTCTCAGCGCTCCAGGGGTCTGCCATACACCCAGGATGTCTGGGTCGGTCCCCGGGACCCCTCCCAAGTAGGCGCCCTCCTCCCTACTTGACGGATGTCATCGCCGGTAAAGCGAGAAGGGGAACTCTGTCCTTGTCCCCACGTCCCCCCGGGAGACCCCTCCTGCAGGCGAGCAGCGCACATCCCCGGCTGCCCCCGCCCCGGCCGGGCACGCCGGGCGCTGGCACTCACCTCGGGGAAGGCCCCGTCGGCGAAGACCATCAGCAGCGACGTCTTCCCGCAGCCGCCGTCGCCCACCAGGACCACCTTGACGGCCGGCACGCCGGGCGGCGCCTCCTCGCCCGCGCCCTTGGCCGCCGTCATCCCGCGGCCGCCGAGGGGTCGCGGCGCGCAGCGGTGTCCGGCCGGGCGCGGCGCAGCGACAGGCGCGGGGCAGGCCCGGCGGGAGGAATGTGGAAGGGGCGGGGCGGCGGGAGGAAGCGCAGGCGCGCGGCGGGCGCCGGGCCGCAGGTGAGAGGCCGCCGGGGCTGCGCGGCGCGGAAGGAACATTTATTGAGCACCTACTGTGTGCGGGCGCTCAGGCCATAGAAGGCACCCAGACTCAGCCTCTGCCCTCTGGACGTCACTGGCTGGACAGTGACGGTGGGGTGGGGGGACAGGGTTAAGAGGAGGCCGGAGCGGGGCTTGACCTACCTTGAATGAATGAATGAGTGAATGAATGAATGAACGTGCATTTTCCCTGGGACCTCGGGGATGGGGACCACACCGCATCCTCCCTCCAGGTGTCTCAGGCCAGGTGGGAAGGAGGTTGTCCGGACTCGCCCTTCTGGGTCAGTTGTAGGGAAGTTTCAGTGCAGGTGGGTGAGCATCTGAGTGGCCTCTGACAGGGGTGTGATCTAGGAAGAACGACAGGGCCCTTCCTGCTGTTAAGTGCCTAGCACCGGGTCTGGTGGCTGCTTGGTGCTATATGTGGGAGGTTCTTATTTAACAAACACGGATGACCCGCTGTGTCCAGTGGACCCTCAACCTTCAAGGCCAAGGCCCTGTCTTGAGCCTAGGATGGAGGGTCACCAGGAAATCAGGGGGAACTGAGCTGCAGTAGGGGGATGGGCAGCAAAGGGAGTGCAGAGGAGGGGCCCCTCACCCAGCTTTGGGGGTCAAGAAACCTTTCTGAGAAGTGGGGCCAGAGACTTGAGGAAAAAGAGTCGGATGGAGGAGGGAGACTGGTATGGAGGCAGGAGAGGACTGCTCTGGCTGCAGCCCTGTTCTGGGCCAGAGGGCGAGGCTTGGTGGGGGAGGCGGTGCCCGGGTGAGGCCCGGATGGTAGAGCATTTTAGATGCCAGCACTGAGGTCACAACTGAACCGCACACTCACCGGCCCTTGATCCCCACCTCTAAGTGGCCCTGGTGTCCTGGGTTGAAAACTTTTTAAACCGTGCAAGGGTCTCTCCGGACCCTGGGCCGTTTCTGTCGGAGTTCTCAGGAATGGGGTCAGAAGAAATCTTTGGCTTTCACCTCCCCCTCCCCCATGCAGGTTATGACATCATCCCTTGTGGAGGTCCAGGTCGGGCAGGTAACAAAGCACCTTGAGCCCCCTTTGAACCTCGCTGTGGCCCAAAGAGACAGCCAGGGCAGGAGTCATTGCCCCCACTGCACAGACAGGCAGAGTGCCGTGCCCAAGGTTGCACAGCTGGAGCACGTCCCTGACTCCTGTGCCACTGCTCACCCACAGGACCGTGCTCAGCAGGCTGCAGACAGCCTCAACTGGATGGAAGGGGCGTCCCCAGGATGTCTCCACCTCTCAGGTGCCCCTTCCTCCCCGAAACTGCCATGGGGCTGGGCAGTGACTTGGCACCGGTCTGCATGTGTAGCCGCTGAGCAGGACTCCCCGCCCCAAGGAGTGGTGGGGAGGGGCCGTCCTCAGCTGTCTCTCATTAGCCCCCATCACCCCAATGGCTGTTGTCATCAGGCCTTGGGTGGCAAGGCTGGAAGGCAGATGGGGCCAGTCTGCGGATGAGGGGAGCTGAGAGGCAGGCCTAGGAGTTTGGCCTGGTTGCTATAGTGATAATCACTTGTGAGTCTGCCATGCTTTCAGTTTCACTAAACATTTCCCAATAACATCGCCCATGAATGGATCACTAACCATGTGTAGGAACTGGCCTCCAGAAGGCAGGGATCATCGGCCCCATTGTACAGATGAGGCACCCAAGACCCAGGGACCTGAAGTCCTCTGTCTGAGGCCCATGGTCAACTGTGTACCCAGGTCTGCCCCAAAGCTTACCACCATGCCTCGTGTACGTCATTTCATTCTGTTCTCTGACTGGGAGGTGGGCAGAGCAGGTGATATGCTCCCCCTACTCCATTTTACAGATTGGGGAACCGAGGCTCAGTGAGAAGCAGCGGATCGTCTCAGGCTAGCAAGAGGTAGCGGTGGAATTTGAACCTAGAGCTCCACGCCAAGCCCCAGCCTCACCCCCTCTGCTGGAGGGAGATTAGTCACTGGGCCTTGGAGCCTGCCCTGCCAGGCAGGAGATCTCCTGGTGTCCCAGGACTCGCTGGGCCCTGGACCACACTGTGCTCCTGCAATGTACTTTCAGAGGCAGGAGGTGACCCAGATCACTGCCTGCCTGGGCCAGGGTATCTGGCATGTCTCCAGCCCAGTGTGGCTGCTAGTTACTGCCACATGTGGGTGACTCAGCCGCTTGGGCCCCACCCCCACCCCCAGCTCAGAGTCCATCGGGAACCCAGTCCTGAGGGTCCCTGCCCCCCAGACCCCAGAACAGCAGAGGTGGCCAGGCCAGCCCTTGGCCCTCGGCCGAGTCCCCTCCTGGGGGCTGCAGGTGGCCAGGCAGGCCTTCCCGCCCTGAGCTAAGTCGTGAGCACTTGGGAGCAGGCTGGCCCCCAGCAGTGGCTCAGGATGTTATGTCTAACTGACTGCCTGGCTGCACAGGCAAGGGCAGAGAAGGGAGAGGGAGAGGGAAAAAGGAAGGCAGGCTGGCTGGAAAGAATAAACAGACTGAAGAAATGAATAAAAGGAACAAATAGGGGTCGGATGTGGCTCAACTGGTTGGGCGTCCGTCTCCCATATGGAGGGACCCGGGTTCGATCCCCGGGACCTCCCGGTAAAAAAAAATAAATAAATAAATAAAAGGAACAAATGACTTCCTGGATGAGTGGATATAGGACATGACCTGAGCGGGGGTTCTGTAGACAGGTGACCACTCTCCAGCCACCACCTGCCACAGCTTCAAGCCCACGTCCCCCCTTAACCACCACCTTGGCCTCCTCGGCCTCATTTTCTGTCTGTGCGGACCTCCCCCCCCCCGCCCCCATTCTCCCGAGGCCTGGAGGCCCCTGCTGTACTGGCTGATCCTCTGCTGCTCTCGTGTGGCCGCTCTGCTCTCTGCACCGCTATCCTCCTGGCTGCCTGCTCCTGACTTGGGGGTGTGCGGTGTTTGTGGATGGCTGGACCAAGGGGGAAGTGGGTGCCAGGTGAGTGGAACCTCAGAGGCCTGATCCTATCCCTTGGGATGCCTGGATGGGGTGCACCTGCCCCAGAGTGTAGGTCCCGAGGCATTTTTCATCCCCTGCTTCCCCTCGTGCCCCCCACTCCACCCCAAATGCCTGCTCCAAGAGCCCTTGACCTCAGACAGCCATTATCCACCCAAAGCATTGGCCACACTTGTGCCAAGCACCTACTGTGAGCCAGACACATGCGTCATTTCAGTTCATGCTATTAAGTAGAGACAGCTCTTAGCCTCCTTTGACAGATGAGGAAACCAAGGCCCAAAGGTCCCACAGCTGGTATGTGGAGGAGCTGGTATTTGAAGAGCCCAGACAGACAGTCCCTGAAAGTCAGAGGGGAGGGGCCATCCCATCCAAATCCCCTCATTTTTCAGATGGGGAAACTGAGGCCCAGACAAGGGAAAGGTAAGCAGCAGACCCTGGGCTATGCCCAGCCCTCTGGAACCCCAACAGGCCTCTCCTCAAAGTTTCCCAGTGTCTGGCCTCCCGCAGCTCAACTCAACCCTGGCTCCTGCCTCCTCTCCCTGTCCCACCATTACTGGTCCTTTGGGTGGGGCGGGGAGAGGGAGAGCACTGAGGCCCAGCCTTGGTGCCTGGGAAGGCTTTTGGTTTGTTCCCTTGGCACCCGCAGGGGTAGACTACCACAGGCAAGAGGGATAGAGCGAAGGCTTGAGCTGCTGGGGATCATGGCTGCTAAAGTAGCTCAACCCGCTTCCACGTGGCAGGTCTGGTCCAGGTAGCAGCTGGTCAGCTCAGCGACCCCCACACCTGGCCTTTCAGGTGGGGCTTGACCTACCCCTGAAAGCTCCCAGCCAGGGTGGGCCTGGGGTGGGAGAGGAAGGGGTGGGAAGAGCTGGGAGCTGGGAGCAGGAGGTCAGAGAGGCGATGGGAACAAGTAGGGGATACTTGAGAGGAGGAGGGAAAAGTTTCTCTTAGACTCGACTGTCCCGACTTCTCTCCTGGAAGGTGCCTTGATTTGGGCCTTGCAGAATGAGCCCAAAACCAAACTCTGGCAACTCAGAGGCCTCCTGTCTGCTCCTTGCTGACCAAGAGCAGGGCTCACTGACCTCCCCTTGTCACCTCCAAAGATCCATGGAGCAGCCTTCTCCATGGCTCCCCGTTGCCAGCAGGACAAGCACTTACTGCCTCAGCCCAGCCCCACTTGACCTCTTGGGCATTAGTGCTGTGGTGCTGACTCCCCAGACACACGTGACCCCTCTGCTCAGGTACCTCCCAGCCTGGAGCTCCACCCCCTCCTTGTTGTGTCAGGATCCTCCCTGCCCTGCACAGTCAGCTCTCAGGCATCCACCTCCTCCAGGAAGCCTTCCCTGGTCCTGCCTCAACCGTCTTATTAGTTACCTTCCTGGCTGGCTTTGTCTGCTTGGGGGTGGAGATGGGGGCAAAGAGGCTTTTCAGTCAGCCCCTGTGGTGGGGCCCCTAGGAGTTCCCATCCAGGTCATCTGTGCTGTGATGGGGGGGGAAGGGGGGCAGAGGGGGTAGGTACCGAGGGAGGGCAGAGGGAAACCAGGGCAGCTTGGAATCCAGAGGAGTTTCTGTGCTGTTCCTCAGCCCCACAACCAAGGAGTCGGAGAGGGGGACAGTATGGGCTAGTGGTTAACTTTACAGCTCTGTAACTTTCTGGCTGTGTGAACTTGTACTAGTTACCTAACCTCTCTGGGCCTGTTTCCCCATCTGCCCAAAGGGGTAACAACCGCACCTGCCTCTGCAATCTGATGGCATCGTCCTTGTGATGTTCTCCCCAAGAGCAGGGCCTCATTTCCCTCTGGACCCCTGGCAGCAGGATGGGGAAGGGGCAGGAAAGACACGCAGTAACCCCAGAGGCGAGCCCTTGATCCCGGAGAAGAAACGAAGGGGATTCTGGCCGAGGGGGAGCTCCCCAGAAGCCCCGTCCTTCCTGGCCCGGCTTTATTTTGGTTCTAGTCATTCCAGTAGGCATACTGGGTCTCCACCACGCCAGTCAACTGTGTCATGCACTTAGAGGGAGGGAAAGAAAGGAAGGCGGCGGGAGTTAATGGCCATACTGTATAGTCACTGGGTTAGAAAAAGAGCCTGGGGTCTGAGGCTGCAAAGGCTCAGCCAGCAGTGCAGACCCCTGAATGCTGGCCAGCAGGTGGACAGCCTGGCCCAGGCCTGGGCCACAGTTGTGTTGAGGGGAGCCATGGTCCTGCCTGCAGTCGTATGCCCACCCTGGGTCCCCGCTCTAGCCCGTGTCATTGGGGGTAACTGGCTGGGCCTGGGCACCCACACCTGTGGGTGGCCCCACAGAGCAGGTGCCCTTTGACCAGGCAGGTGTGCCCACCCTTGGCTCAAAGGATGCACAGCTGCCTGCTTCTTGGGACCCTGCCCTTGACTGATGGGTGCTGTGTGGCCGTCAACCCTGCAGCGGGTGGAGGGTGGGGGCGGTCCCTGGAGACCAGCCAAGGTGAGGGTGTCCAGCCCTGCCCCTTGGCTTCTGGGCAGGGCCACTGTGGAGCCATTCACACACCAGAGCTCCCCTTGTGCTCAGGCCAAGGAGAGACTTCTCCGGAAGCCACAATCTACTTTCTTCCCTTGCCCTCTCTCCCTTAGGAGTTTATGCCCCCAATAAACCACTTACCCAAGAATCCCCATCTCAGGCACCCGGGACACCCAATGTTCTAGGGGTTTGAATCCTGCCCCAGAGCCTGACATTCAAAGCCTCCACGGCTGTCTCTCCAGCTGCCCTTCCTTCCCTGTCTCCCTCAACTGCCCGTCTTGCTGTAGCCGAAAGGACCTGCTCAGGGTCATCTGGACCGACCCTCTGCTCTGGACCTGATCAGGCAGCGCCCTTCCTTCAGGGCCCAGCTCGAGGGCCTCCTGTCCATCAAGGCTTCCTACTGCAGCCCAGAGTCCTCTCCTGCCGAGTCTGCCTGGTGCCTGCCTCCCCCCAGCCTGCACACCTGAGGCATCTCTCTTCCCTGCAGGCCTGGCAGGAGGTCACGAGTGATGGCTGATTTGCGGGGGCCCGGGGGGAGTGGGAGCTGTCAGAGAGAATTGCCCAGAGGGAGCCGCGCTATCCCTGTGGGCTGAGGCACAGGTCTGGCAGGGAAGCTCTGGTATCCTGTCCCTGCTCCCGGCCCCCCAGCCCAGGCCACGGGCATCTCCCTGCCAAATGCCCAGGCTGTGCCTCCCGCCTGGGACCCCCAAAGCACAGCTCCCACCACATCCTGGAGGCCTTCTCTGCTCCCCCCAGTTCCGGGGGCGTCTCGTCCGCACTGAGCAAATCGCCTGGGCAAGCTTGTCTCCCCGACGTCCCCTGGTGGCAGGACTGTGGCATGTTCACGTCATCCCTGCTTGGCCCCGGGGTTCCCGCGGCTCCTGTGCGTGGCCCAGCTCGGCAGCTGCCGTCCAGGAGGGGGACAGGAGGGAGTTCGCAGGCTCTGAGAGGCTAAGTCCCCCTCCCAGGCAGAAGGACGGACCTGTCGGGGACCTCGGGACGGGAGCACGATTGGCCGGCACCCGGCATGGACCCCAGCGGCCCTCCCCGGGTCCTGGCCTGGCCGCGGCTGGTCCTCAGTGGGAGATGACCCTGGGGACCCTGGACTCCAATGGCCCTCAGGGACTCCACCAGGTGGTCCTGGCATCCACGGCTCCGACAGAGCTGACTGTGCCGGGCTCCGGGTAGCTCTTGTGCCCACCCTGGCCCCGCCCCGGCCGCTAGTTTCGCCGGACGGGATGCCACATGGACACGGGCCTGCGCAGCGTGGCCAGCATCTGGTTCCAGTGCGTGGTGCCCATGCCGCTGGCTGAGGGCCCGATGATGACGTGGCCCACGTTGTCCCCACGCCCATCGCTGCCACTCTCGGCCACCGTCACACGGAGAGACAGGTCCTGGAGAGGAGGAGACGTGGCTGCTGGGGTCCAGGAGCAGTGACAGAGTCCTGCTCCCCTCCGGGGTCCCAGGGGGCGCCAGGCACAGCCACCTGCGTTCTCCCCTCCGTCCTGGAGGTGAAGCGCCTCGTCTGAGGTCTCCCAGCCAGGATTTGAACTAGGTCTGCCGACACCGCAGCCTTGCGTTGCTGCCTCCCTACCCTGGTAAGAGCCAGGCCGCCGGGGGTTCACACGCCGGCCTCCCTGCTTCCTCGCTGTGAGACCTTGGCAAGTGACTTGGGGTCTTGCCACAAGATGATGATAATAATCGTTCCTGCCTCACAGGGTGACCCTGGGAGCTAAATGAATTAAAATCTGTAAAGCACTTGGAACGGTGTCTGGCACACAGTCAGAGCTTTATACCTGTCTGTCACTATGATTACTAATGAACGTGCTTGAGGCCAAGGTGGTAAAGCTGAAACTAGAACCCAGTCCAAAGTCTCTTCCCCCCACGCTGCCCTGTGGTACAGAGCAGGCTCCTGCCCTAGGAGGCTGTGGCCAGGGGCACTGTGATGGCCCAGGGGTGCAGGGGTTCAGACGGGCAGCCTGTCCCATGAGGGTGGCAGGGCAGGGCGAGGAGTCCTGGGACCGCCTAGAGACGTGGGGAGGTTTGCTTAGATCAGGAACTCCCAGAGCTAGGAGTTAGGTTTCCCAGGGAGGAGTTCTGTACAGCCCAGGCCTATAGGGACCGGTTTGGGCTCAAGGCACAAAAGGAGCGGCCAGGATTGCCCAAGGATGGAAAGAGATAGGAGAGGGGGTGAGCTCCCCATCCCCCAAGGCATGTAAACAGTGCGCTGTTGTGATTGAAGCCTTATCCTCTGCAGTTCCCCCTACATTCAGTCTGTGACATCCCTGCCAGGTGGCGTCTTCCTGGGGCACATGGTCTGCTGAGCTCCACGGAAGTGTGGGGAGCCCAGCAGGGCCCCTGAGGGTAGAGTCTCAGAAATTTAGGGCCAGAATCCACATCCCTGGGTTAGCCCTGGTTCCCTCCACCAGGAAGGCTCTTGCCCCAGATCTCAGTTGAGCTATCTCCTCCCGTAGGAAGCCTCCCCTGATTGCCTTGATGGATTAGGATTGCCTGGAGACTTTCCTGCCTGTCCTGTGGGATCACAAAGAAAGCAGTGCCCATGTTCCCAGTGCCCAATGGAAGGCTGGCACCCAGTGGCTGCTCAAAAAATGCTTCTCAAACCACCACCACCGGCAGGAACTTGTGAAGCAAGGCTGGAGGGGATGGAGGGGCTGCAGAGCCCTGCCCCCACCCCCACTCCGTCCCCCCTCACCTGGAGCACGATGGCCGGCACAGAGAAGATCATGGCCTCGTTGAACACTGGGTTGGGGTCGTCCCTCTTCACAGCTGTCTTCTTTTTGCTCATCTTCCTCCCATCCTGCAGCAGGTACACCTTGACGAAGGGGTCTGCAGGTGGCGAGGGGGCAGAAGGGCTGAGAGCCAGCACCACGCTCGCTTGTCTCATCCCTGCCTGGCCCCCTGACTCCAACCCCCCCCCCAAGCCTTCACTACTGCATTATCTCCTGTAACCCTGCAATGGGTTCTTTATTCTTTCCCATTTTACAGAGGAGGAAAGTGAGGCTCACACGGCGAGGAGAAGGAGCTGGGCTTTGGACCCCGCCCGCACGTTCCCCTCACATGGCCTCTGGGGAGCTCAGCAGACCCACGACTTTTCATTCTATAAATGGCCCCAGCACAGACGCTGGCCCTGACTCACCCAGCGCCGGCTCAGCGGAGCCTGACTCAACGGTGTGAGGCTCTGAAATAACAAACCGTCATCTGCCCAATCCCTGTCACCCATTGGGAGCCCTTGCTGTGGCTGCCGTCCCCCGGCTGGCACCTCCCAACAGATGGGGTTCCCCCAGCCCTCTGCCTTAGTTACCCTCGCCCCAGGGCCCAGCTGCCTCCCCCGTGGCTACTTTGGGAGGGCTGGGGGCTGCTGCCTCAGGCCCTGCCTGGCACTTGCACCCGTCTGCTGGCCTCTGGGACCGTTTGCCCTGTCTCTGGGAACTGCGCCTCCGTCAGGAGTTCCCGTTTTGGCAGTGGGTGCCTCACCTTGGTCCCCTGTCCAGTACTCCCAGCCCTGAGTGCTGCCTCCTGTTCCCTGACCCCCCATCACTCTGCCCCTTGCGGGCCTCCCTGCCACCTTCCGTGGACCCATTTCCCCAGCTGCATTCATCTCCCCACCCTGCGGGGCTCCTGAGCTCAGCTGAAGCTGTGGGGGGGCCCTGGCACTGTGCCCACACCTGCCAGTGCCTGGGGGTCCACAGCTCCCACCCGGCCACCTGGAGAGCCAGCAGAACCTCACCCGCTGTGGTCTTGTCGTTGGTCCAGATGAGGTTCTTGGCCTTCACCACGACCACGGTGAGGCGCTCGGCCGTGGGGAGGTAGCTGAGGGACAGCAGGATTTCGCCCACAGCATCAGCGGCCTGGATGACAGGTGGGGGCTCAGAGGCTCGGCCCCTGGGAGTTGAGGGACCCAGGGAAAGGCCTCAACTGGCAGCAGAGGGCAGAAGCCCCGGCCTCCGTGGAGAAGGGGCAGTCTGATACCAGGACCCCTGGCCGGTGGATGGAGAAAGGCACCCCCATGGCGCATGGCCCCCCGCCCCCCAGCGGGTGTGAGCCCTGCCTTGCAAGGAGCGCCAGAGGTTGCCCGCCACATGTAGCAACCAACTACAATTTTGTTCCCAACCCCTCATTCCAGGCCGAGGAGAACATTCCATGGTAGCAGTACCAGGGCTAGAGGAGGGCTTCCCTATCGGACGCCCGCTTGGAGCAAAGCCTCTGAAGGGTTAGTGCTAAGAGCACTAGGAGGACTGTCAGAGTGGTCAGTGGTTTTCACCTGCACGCAGGAAGCAGAGTTTCCTCATCCGTGGCTCTCGCTCTGCCGTCCTAGAGCCACTGGGGTTGCAGGACAGGGGAGCCCCTGCCCTGGAGTGTGAGGGTATGCTGCTCAGGCCAGGTGGGCAGGTGCGGTGGGGCAGGCCAGGCTCACCTTGTTCTGGTCCTGGAGATAGAGCCAGCCACTGAAGGGCTGCAGTGGGAGGTCAAGCACAGAAAGCTTCAGCTCCACCACCCCCGTGCTGACATTCTGCTCATCCTCGTCGATGCCAAACACGGAAAACCGCAGGCTCTTCTCCTCCAGGGCTGCGGGGTCCAGGGGGACAGAGAACTTCTCGTCGAAGAAGATGGAGTAGGCATTCCTTTGGATCTGCAGAGAGAAAGGGCCGTGGAAGGAGCACCGAGGCTGGGGAGGAGGTGGCAGCCCCGGGCCTGGGAAGTTGCGGTAGGGAGAGAGCACTTTACAGGGAGGCCAGAGACCTGGGCTGGAGGCCTGGCTCTGTTGTCCCCACAACTTCCATGCCAGTTCTTCCTTTTTTTTTTTTTTTTTTTTTAAGATTTTATTTATTTATTCATTTATCCCCCCTTGCTGCTTGTGCTCACCGGGTCAGCCAACCACGCCGTGCGGGCGGGCTTGCCTTCACCAGGAGGCCCTGGGAACCGAACCCGGGGCCTCCCACATGGCAAACGGGAGCCCCACTGATTGAGCCACAGCCGCTTCCCCCAGTTCTTCCTTTGGTGACTTAGCCTTGCCTGTCCATGGTTAAAGGGCCCTGTCCTCCCCTCCACGGTGGTCAGTCTAGTGGCCTGTCCCAACTAGTTCCTGTCCTCAGTGTCCCTGAGCCACAGGACAGTCTCGATACTCTGGCTGAGCCCATCTCCATCTTCTTTGCCTCTGCTCCAGCGCCCAGTCCTGGGCCAGGCGTGCGGCGGGGTGGGAGAACTGTGGAGCCGGGAGCTATGGATGCCCACCACACCTGGCGGCCCAGTCGGGGGAGCTGGGAGGCTTCTGTTTCCCAGGCCTGGGTTGGATCTGGGCTCTGCCACTTCCCAGCTGTGTGTTGTGGGGCGAATCCTTTAAACCTGCTGTGCCTCAGTTTCCTTATCTGTAAAGTGGGGATAGATGATGGTAGCCATCACGCAGAGCTATTGCGAGGCTCAAACAAGATGTCAGGCACAGAGCTCTCAGCTTGGTGCCCGGCCCAGAGGGAGTGGCTGGATGAATGAATGGTGACCGTTTGGCACGAGACCCTTCCCCCAGAGGGCCTGGCACCTTCTCAGATGCCACTTCCCTCCCTGGCAGTCAAGAAACGGCGGGGCTGGGGTCTGGTGAGATGCTTGCTGGCTCACGATGATGACGTCAGTAGTTAGTATAAGAGAAAACATATTTATTTCTCTTCTCTGTAGCTGAGTGAAAGGCATCCTCTGAGCCTACCCCAGAGCGGGGCCACATCACTGGAGGGCAAGGGGAACAACCAACATTTCAGTTTAGCTCCCTGGCGATTCAGACTTGCTCTGATAGAAGGCCCTGATGCCCAGTGGTCACATCCAGAGCTGGGAACCAGTGGGACCTCGTGGGCTGTCCTGGGAGCCGGGCCTGCCCATGGCTTCCACAAAGGGTCCCCGGGCATCTGCTGGGGACGGGGCCTGGCTGGGCGCACGGGACCAGGGTGGCCAGCAGAAGCAAGTGCCCTGTCCTCGACAAGGCTGTAACCAGCCTGGGGCCATTCCAGCCACCTGCTGCCTCCTCCTTCACCTCCAGGCAGATCCTATCTCAGACAGATCCTATCTTGGGACTGGAGATCCTTGAATGTTTCCCATCGCCCAGGGTATGAAATAATTTCTCACCCTCAGGCTTTTGCCCCTGTGGCCTCTTCTGCCCACCATGCCCTCCCCACCTCGCCCCCTGGCCAGCTCCCCCTCAACCTAAGGCTCAGTGTGGACACCACTTCCTTCCGGAAACCTCTCTGACCCTCAGGCCAGACCAGGTGCTCCCCCCAGGCCAATGTCCTCCCCAGGACCACGCCTCCACTGCCCTTAGCACTCTATGCAATAGTATTACCCTTCTCCTCACCCAGGACTCTGAGTATTATAGGATGGGTGGATGGGTAGATGAGTGGAGGGGTGCGTGGGTGGGTGGATGTGAGTGGAGGGAGGGATACACAGATGGACAGGTGGATGGGCAGATGGAGTGACTCTGTTGCCCGGCCCAGGCCTGCCTGGTGGGTGCCACTGGTCTCTCCCAGGAAGCTGTGGCTAGGCCCCCTGGGAAGGGGCACTCCTGGGCGCTGAGGTGGGGGGCCGCCTTAGTCACTGCCGGTGATATTTAGAGAGTGGCGCTCTCGTCCCTGGCACCTCTCCTGAAGCTGGGAGGGCTGCCCAGCCTGGGGGCAGCCCCCTACTCAGTGGGATTGGCCAGGTTGCGATGCCAAGAAGCCCGCCTTCCTGGGAATCCATCCATCACAGCCTGGGGGGCCCTGAGCCAGTCTGCGCCCACTTCCTGGGCTTTGGGGGCTCCTCCTCCTGTTCTCTGGGAGCTGCGCCCCCGCCCAGTCCCCTGCTTGGAAGCTTCAGGGGCTCCTCGCCCCTGTGGGATGAAGCCCACCCCGACCTGCTGGCCTTGGCCTCAGGTTCCTCACGGCCCCCTCCCACAGGGTCTGGGGCTTGCCGACCCTCCCTTCTCTGTGCGCTGAGCTCTAGGAGCACGTGGGCGGGAGAGGGAGGGAGCCCGGGTTCAAGGCCTGATCTCCTGCCTGCGTGCAGGGCTGGTCCTGGGGAAAGACTTCCCTAAGCCTCAGCCTGCTTGTCCCTGAGACACCCTATCAGCCCACCTGTCGGCCGCAGGAGGCTAACGAGAGCCCTGTATGCTCAGGAAGCAGGCGCTCAGCTCACCTCCGGCTGGGGCGGCTGCCGTCTGCGACACCCCCACTCGAGGGGAGTGACCACATCCACCCAGAGTCCTGCAGGCAGCCCAGGCCACAGGGGGACGGCTCAGGGCTCAGCAGGCGCTGGCCATGGCCCGGGCAGCCAGCCCACCAAGCACATACCACGCACTGAGTTAAGACCTCTCTGGGTGTTAACTCATCCCCTCCTCAACCACTGTGGTCCCCGCCTGACGGGTGGGGAAACAGGCGCGGAGAACTTAAGTGGCTTTCCCAAGGTCACACTGCTGTGGGCAGAGGCCAGAGTGCCGACCTCGCCCATCTCAGAGGGCCCCCAGCCCTGGCCCCTCCTCCTACCCCCACCCCCACCAGCTCATGGTCACCCGCTGCTGGTGCAGGGCTATAAGGGGGTGTCTCCCTCTTGGCAAGGCAGAGGGACCTGGGAGGTGGGCTGGGGTGTCTTCCCTTTGCCCTGTCCGGTTTTCTCTCCATCCTTTACCCCTGCTCACCCAGGAGCCGAGCTCTGTGGGCTGCGTCAACAGGTTTGCCTGGCCTCTGGCTTCCGCTGGGGTCAGCCACTAGAGGTCACGGGAGGGAGATTGGAGGTGCGAGGGAGGCAGGGGTGCTTACTCCCTGAGGTGCTTTAGAGCTGGATGTACCCCACAAAGACATGCTCTGAAAGTGAACCCACTCCTGTGGGTGGGAACCCATTGCAAGCAGGACCTTCTGATGAGGTTACTTCAGGTAAGGTGTGGCCCGGCCCTGTCGGGATGGGACTGAATCCTATTACTGGAATCCCTTCTAAGGAATGAAGCTCAGAGAGGGATATATAGAGAGAGAGCCCCAGGAAGCAAGAAGCTGAACATCAAGGGAACGGGGAAGAGAAGGGAGAGGCCAGGAGAGGCCGCCACGTGACAGAGGAGCCCAGGGCCAAGGCTCACCGGCAGCCAGCCCCAGAACGTCACAGTCTTCTGGGAGAACACGGCCTTGCTGACATCTTGATTTGGACTTCTCCTAGCCTCAAAACCGTGAGCCAATATGTTCCCACTGTGTAACACAACCCAGTGCATGGTATTGCTTTAGCAGCGAGGACCTTAAAATGTTCCCCCAGCCCTGTCCCTGCAGTGTCGCTGGGGGCTGACCGCGGCCGTCAAGGTGGTCCTCTCCACACACCTCTCTCCTTTTGGGGCCAGGAACCTCACCTTCCCCTCACCCCTTCAGACCTCGTGGAGCCATCCCCGCCACGACCAGTCTGAGGACACCATGCCGTCCCTGGTGTCACTCTGTACCTCACATAGCCAGTCCTGGTTATTACGCTCTCCCAGATTAGCCAGTTTGAGTGGGCCAGCCCTTTCCCGCCAGGACCCCAAGTTGATATAGGGGATAGATGTGAAAATGGACAATTACCACCCTGCGCCAATTTGGTGCCACATCAGAACCGAGCACCGCGTACAATGAGAGCCCTGAGGTGGAGGCCCCGAACTCCTGGTTCTGACCTGCCCGCTGGCACCCTCCCCGGACGCTGCCTGGCTCTGCGGCTCCCAGCCAGGACGCCCATCCGGCTCCCCCGGAACCCTCGCCCCTCCACCCCCAGTCCCCACTCACCCGGGAAATGCCCACGATCTGCTCGTCGGGCAGCAGGCTGACACGCATGAAGCAGGACTCGAAGCTGGCCTCCTCTCGCTCCAGGAGGTCCTTGCCCTGCAGCAGGGCCACGTGGAGGGTGTGAGAGGCAGCGGCGTAGTCCATGCTCACCTCCACCTGGCCCAGCGTGAAGTCCTGCCCGAAGGTGTTGCTCACGGAGGAGATGGAGTTCAGGGAATCGGCCGACTGGGACTTCCGGAGGGTCCCGTAGGGGGCCAGGTCCAGCTCACGGCCCATCAGCTCCAGGGGCCCCAGCTCGCTGACGCTCTCAAAGGTGTCCTCGATGCTGAGGCTGCCTTTGCGGCTGGGGGGTCCCCGGGTGCTGGCACGCTGGGTGATCCAGGCAGGTGCCCTCTGGGGATGAGAAAAAAAACCATGGGAACATCACAAGGGTAAGAGGCACGGTTTTTAGGAGATGGCAAAGCGCACAGGCAGGTCCTCTTCTTTCAGGGCAACCCCAAGTTTCCACTGAATAAACACTGCTTCCTTTAGTTAGCAAGAGCCTTGTTTAATGTTATTTCATGCCACTCAGGGTTCTCTCCCAACCAGGGTGTAAGGACAGCTTTTTTCAAAATTGTTGATTTAGGCAGAAAGAGTTCCGTACGCAAAGATGTTCATCACAGCGTTGTTAATAAAAAGGAAAAGGATTAGCAATCTAAGTGTCCAGCAGAGGGGGATGGATAAGAATACTAGAGGGAAGCGGGTGTGGCTCAGGCAGCTGGGCACCCACCTACCACATGGGAGGCCCCAGGTTCAGTTCCCGGTACCTCCTAAAGAAGACGAGCAAGACAGAGAGCTGATGCAACAAGATGACGCAATGAGATGATGCAACAAAGAGACACAACAAGGAAACACAATGAGACACAACAAGCAGGTCAAGTGATTGGGTGCCTCCCTCCCACATGGCAGGTCCTGGGTTTGGTTCTTGGTGCCTCCTAAAAAGAAGACAAGCACAGAATGAATAGACAGCAAGTGCAAACAATGGGGGTAGGGGGGTGGAAAATAAATAAATAAAATAAATCTTAAAAAAAAAAAAAAAAAAGAATACTAGAATATAGCCACTCAAGAGATGAGTAATGAGAAAAAATAAAATAAAATTTTAAAATATGAGTAATCAGCCTCAAAGGAAGTTCACAAAAAAATGTTCACAGGGAAATGGATGTGGCTCAAGCAATTGGGCTCCCGTCTACCATATAGGAGGTCTAGGGTTTGACTCCCAGGGCCTCCTGGTGAAAGGTGAGCTGGCCCAAGTGGAGTGCTGGCCCATGCAGGAGTGCTGGCCTGCAGAGAGCTGGTGCAGCAAGATCATGCAACAAAAAGAGACATAGTTAGTGGGGGGCGGATGTGGCTCAAATGGTTGGGTGTCCGTCTGCCATATGGAGGGACCTGGGTTCGATTCCCGAGACCTCCTGGTAAAATGAAAGAAAAAAAAAAAAAAAAAAAGAGAGACACAGAGGAGAGACCATAAGAGACACAGAAGACCAGGGAGCTGAGATGGCACGAGAGATTGAGCGCCTCTCTCCCACTCCGGAAGGTCCCAGGATCGGTTCCCGGTGCTGCCTAAAGAGAAGACAAGCAGACACAGAAGAACACACAGAGAGGAGACAGCAAGCGCAAAAAAACAAGAGGGGTGGGGGGAGAAATAAATAAACAAACCTTAAAAAATATATTTACAGCATGAGAAACTTTTGTATTGGGTAACACACACCTTAATATTCAAAATTTTTCTTTTCTCTAAATTGACCTTGGGATTTGAGAAAGCAAAAGCCTTTGGACCAGAAGCATCTTCTATGTTGCTCCTCAATTTGCCATTGAGTGGATAATCATCATTTATTTTACTATTTTCCTACTGCTGGATCTTTTGTGGTTGCTAATTTTCACAAATACAAATAATACAACATTGAAACCCTTTCGCTCTACCTAAGGATCCTGGGTCAGAAGACACAGTCCTTTTGAAAGCTTTTGAGACATTTTGCCAAAATGCTCATTGGAAAAGCTGTGCCAATTTATACTCTTCCCAACAGAGTGAGAGGTAGTTCCCCTAAAACTCTGAGTGAGTGAGCATGTGGGATCTGAGCCGGTAACAGACTCTGGCTGTGCTCCCTGGAACCCTAAATGGGGTTATAAAAACTCTCTGCCAAGTCTTAAATGATGAAACACTCAGCAATATATATTGAGAGCCCTAAAAAAATGTTTGTACCACCTGATACAGCAATTCCACATCTGGGCATCCAGCCAAAGTACATAATCCCAAAGGAAGACAAAGTTTTACATACAAAACATTCGCTGCATTCTTCATAATGGCATTTAGTAAACCACGGCACTTCATAAAAATCAATCTTATGCAGCCATTAAAATGATGTCCTGGTGGCCGTCCAACAATATAGGAAAATGTTTCAGCTGTGAGATAAAAAGAGCAGGGTATAAAATTCAATATGGCTTTGACACCCAGTGTGTCCTAATCACACATAGAGAAAAGACTTGTCGGGGGGCAGATGTAAGTGCTTAGTGACATCTAGCACTGGGCTAGGAATTGGAGATATGGGGTAGACAAGGGAGGTTGGGGCCCTTGGGGAGGCAATTAACCAGGAGAGTGGGGGTGGGGAGCAGAGGTGGGTCTTGGGAGGGGGCGGTGGAAGCCTCACCTTCTGCCTGGCCTCTGCGTAGGTCTCGCCATACTTCTGCTGAAGGTACCTGTAGTCGTAGTTTGGGAACGGGGAGGGGCTGGGGAAGCTGCCCGACGTCCAGAGCTTCCACAGGCTCACAGCTGCAATTGCCAGCAGCGCCAGGGCCCCTGCGGCGTAGACGCCCACCTCCCAGCCAGGGGGGCTCTTGATAACTGCAAGGCAAGGGCAGCTTTCAGCAGGGAGTCCTGGGGGTCCCCCCAGTCAGTACAGACCCCAGGGAGCAGGTGATTCGGCACTGACCCGGTTATTCACTGAATGAATCTTTTTTTTTTTTTTTTTTTAAAGATTTTTTTAATTTATTTATTCATTTATCCCCCTCTTGCTGCTTGTGCTCGCTGGGTCAGCTAACCACACCGTGCGGGCGGGCTTGCCTCCCATATGGTAAACAGGAGCCCTACTGATTGAGCCACAGCCGCTTCCCTGAATGAATCTTTATTGAGTGCCTACTGTGTGCCAGGTGTGGTGGTGCCCAGTGCTGGGGCTCCAGTGGCGAGAAAGACACGCACTCTTGTGTGGTTTTTGCTTCCATCCCCCTTTCCATGGAAACATACATTTCCTCCTGGGGAGACGAGTGGCTAGAGCAGATGGAGAGCTGTGACCAATGGTTAGCTAGCCCTTGACTTAAAAAAAAATATCCCTTGCCTTTTGAGTTCACAGCTTTCAGAGGGTCTCTTACTTCTAGATAATCAAAGCTGCCTTTTGGGGTTGGATGAAGAGGAAGTGGGATTTGAGGGAGAACAAGAAATGACCTTTAATTGCTGCAAGACACGGCCAGAACAACCTAAGGTCCATCAACTGATGATGGATAAATAAAATAAATAACATGGGTACATCCCATTTATTTGGCAATAAAAAGGAATGAGGTACTGCTACATGCTACAACAGGGATGAACCTTGAAAACAGGATGCTAAGTGAGAGAAGCCAGTCACAAAAGACCACGCATTCATATGAAATGTCCAAACTAGGCAAATCCATAGGGACAGAAAGGAGTCTATTAATTGTCAGGGCTGGGGGGAAGATGGGGGAAAGGGAAGTGACTGCTAACGGGTACAGGGATGACGAACCCACTCTTTTGGGGATGACTGCACAACTCTGAATACACTAAAAACCACTGAATTGCACACTTTAAATGGGTGGCCTGTCAGGTGTGTGAATTCTATCTCAATAGAGTTGTTGCTAAAAAAAAAAGGAAAAAAATTCAACCAGATGTGACAGGTGACTGCAGACAGATCTGGATGCTCAAATGTTTTCTCTCCACTGATGAGTAAATAACTAAGCCTATCTGAGCCTCAGTTTCCCCAAACATAGTAATTAACCACCTGTAACCGTGCATGGCATGCCACAGGACCCCCACAAACGGTAAAAGGTCCTGCCTCACTCTGCACGGAAATCTGGCTCTGCTTTCCTAAAGGAAGACAAGGAAATATTGGGATTCATTTTGCGGAAGTTTCCACTGTTGGCAAATAACCCATTCTCAGTGCTGCCTCTGAACTCAATTTAGATGGGGGAAACCAAGGCACAGAAAGGATGAGGAACTTGTCTGGTATCACTGAGCCAGGAGTGGGCAGAGCTGGGATTCCAGGCCCTTGAGCCAGGCTCCAGGGCAAGCAGCCACAAGCACTGCCCTACCTGGCCTCCATCCAGCACAGGCAGGGTGGAGAGAGGCGGGGAGGCACTTCAGGGGCAGAGATTTCTTTCGCACATTTGTTGCGTGCCTATTGTGTGCCAGTATCGTGGGGGCATGGGGAGCCAGGGGTGGGTGAGTCAGACTCTGCTCTCATCCCTGTCCTTAAGTAGCTCACAGTTTGGAAGTGGGACAGGCTGGGCAGGCAAATAAATAGACAAAGCAGGTGATGGGAATTGTAATGGAATAACCCAGGAGGGCTTCCTGGAGGAGGGACATCTAAGCTGACATAAGGAGGAGGAGAGAGAAGCAGGCCAGGCCAAGGCGACAGTGTCAGGTAGTTTAGAGCAGAAAGAATGACAGACAGTGCCAGCAGGAGAGGGGCCCAGGGCACTTTGGGCTGGAGAGGTTCCTTGCCACCAGCCCCCTGCACCCCCTGATGTAAAGGAACTTTGTAGCAGTGGTGGCCCCGAGCCTGCCCCTACTCTCTCCAGAGCCCAGGCAACCCTAGCCAGAATCCATAAACCAAATTCTCCCCCGGAGAAGGGCAGGGAACAGCCTTCGGTCTTGTTATTTACCAAGCTCTTAGCATCTTATTTGGTCCCTAACCCCACTTTCTAGAGGAGGAAAAGTAAGGCTGAGCCAAGCTAAAGAGCACATCTAGTAATCCGCTCAAAGGTACGGAGGTGAGATCCGGCAGGACGTGGGTACACACATCAGCTCCTGGGCAAGCTACCCAGCCTCTCTGAGCTTTTCTCCTCCGGAAGATGGAGATGATGACAAACCCCCCGCCCCCCCCCCCAAGGTCCCACCCAGAGAATTCTAAGGGAAAAATCCCAACAAGATTTGTATCTGGTGTGAGTCACCAAGGCTGTATTTATAACAGCAGAAATCTGGAAACAGCCTGAAGGACCAAGGGGACTGGTGGGGGCTGGGAGTTCTGCCTTGGGAGAAAATGTCACCAGCCATCGAGAGTGACAGTTGAGGTCATTAGGATGGCTCTTTGACAATGGAGAGAAACGTTTCTGGCATTCTTAAGAAGAAAAAAAAAATCAGTTCCCAACATGGCATGACCACGTGATTTTGACGTAAAAATCAAACAGGTAATAAGGATGAAGGGACTATGAGCCAATTCTATCTACCCTGACTTTTTCTGGTCATAGGATGGAATCTCTGGGCACACAGAGATCCACGGATGGTCCCAGACCAGCTCTGACAAGGCCTGGGATGGTCCTGAGAGGGCGGTAAATGGGTGACAGGGTGGGAAAGTGGCTTTTAAATTGGGGCGTGTGGGCACACGTGAGGTGCTCCGGCTGAGATGCGCTGGGGGGAGCAGAGGCCTGTGGTCCGAGCAGACGGTGGGCGCGGCCGGGGTGGCAGGGCCGGGTCAGACCGTCCTGGGAAGAGCCCAAGGCACCCAGGGACTGAAGCCACAGCTGGGTTGGCGGAAAAGCGGGGCAGGGCCAGGGGCCTGGAAGGTCCGTGTCCAGGCCCCCTCGGGAGCCTGGAAAAGCCCCAGAAGAGTGACATGAAATGAGGCAGTTAATGCTCATTTATTTCTTCATTTTATGGTGCACCAGCCTTGGACAGGTACAGGAAGCACTGCCAGGAGAAGTGAGGTCTGAACTAAGACTTGAAAGTGAGTACTCAGAGTAGTGGTAATAATAACCACGTCTAATAACAGCTCCCCTTATACAGCACTTCGCACCTGCCAGGCCCTGGTGGGAACACTTCGTGTCTGGTTACCCACTGGTCCTCGGAACTACCATGAAAGGCAGGAGCTCGTATTATCTCAGTGCACAGGTGAGGGAGCGAGGGCTTAGAGAAGAGACCTGCAGCTTCACCTTCTGTCTCCAGAGCTGGGCGGAAGACCTGCTTCCCTGCTGGCACAGGGAATGACAGGGGCAGAGGCCTGGGCTTGGGAGACACCTGGGTGTACACCGTGTCGTGCGCTTCAAAAGTGTTGGCTCCCTGAATCTTCCAACAGCCCCTGAGGCCAGCCTCACTGTACCCATTTTACAGATGAGTAAGTGGAGGCTCAGAGTGGTGTCCTCACTTGCCCAAGGCCATGCAGGGAGTTAGTGGCTGGGCCTGGGCCTAGACCTGTGAGTCTGCAGATGGAGAGAAGTGAGGCTTTCCGGGTGGGGGCTCAGCTCAGCCCTGGGCTGAATGGGGGCTGTGTTAGGGTAGGAGCTGGAGGGGCAGAGAGCACTGGATCTGGAGTCAGGGGACCTGGGTTCTTGCCCTGCCCCTGGCCCTCGCTCACTGTGTGACTCTGGGTCAGTTCCTTTCTCTGGCTGAAGTGCTGAGTGGGCCTTCTCTCATCTGTAAAGGGAGAGGGAAGAGAGCAGTAGGTTTCAGCTCTGATACCACCCACCACCAATTGGCAGGGCCACAGGAGGGTGTCTGCTGTCTCGAGGCCCCTCTCCAGCTCAGCGGGAGTGCTGCAATCGCTTAGCTATGCCTGCTCTGGGTACAGGAGGGAAAGGTGGGAGCTGCGTCCCAGATATTTGCTACCCAGAACTGGGTGATCTCTGAGTTTCACGATCCACAAATCTAACGTCAACCTTCTTGGTCTCCTCTCCCTCAGCTACTTGATGGCCTCCAAGAATGGTCCTGAGTGGACAGATTCCAGCTCACAAGCTTATCCTCAGGGAGCATCTAAGGGAGGGAGTCCCTCAGACCCCACTGGGGGGGGCAGTTGCTTCAGCAGGAAGGAGCCACTGAGATGGAGAGATGGGGAGCCCTCGGGCTGGTCCTAGCATGGTGCCCCTAAGGCTGTGCTCCCTTGGGCATGTCACTGACCATCCTTACCAAGTGAACAGTCTGTGATTGGTGTCCCACTGACACCCTCTCCCCAGGCCAGGTGAGAGGGTGTGCCAAGGGGTGATGCTAAGGGGAGGGGCTGGCCACGGGAACTCACCGCTCAGGTGGTATTCTGCCACATCCACGGCCATGGTGTCTGCTGCAGCGGCTGTGCCTGGAAGGGAAAGTCAGTGGAGAGGGTCCGTGGTGGCACCCATGTCTGTCAGCGGGTAGGGGAGCCTGGCCGCACGCAGGTGTTATTTTAATTGGCGTTTTTAAAAATGGCATTTAAATCTCTTTTCAAGCACGCTAAGACCTCATTTCAGGTTGCCAGATAAAATACAAGACTTCCAGTCACATTTGCATTTCAGATTATTTTTTAGTATAAGAATGTCCCAATTATTGCATGGGCGATACCTACACTAAAACAAATTGTTTGCTGTTTGCCTGAAATTTTGACTGTCACTGGATGTCTTCTAAATTCGACCACCTGCCCTTATTTCCATCCTCAGCCTCACTTCAAATGCTTCCGTTTTCCCTGGAAAGGAAAGATCTAATTGCTCTGATAGCCTAGCATCAGTCCTTTTACTGCCCGGGATGGTTTCCTCCCCACCCAGCCCTCCACTCTCAGGCTTTATGAACCACTGAGCTCTAAGTTTTTCTGGAAGATCTGGGAGCTCATACAAGCCATTACCAGGTGATTGCTTGTTGTTTTATTAGTATTGTTGCTAAGAAGGAAATCGGCCTCATGGACATGTTCTCCACCCAGGAGAGAGGGGCTGAAAAAGGGAGAGTAATAGCTCAAGGGGCACAGAAGGACAGGTGAGGAAAGGTGAGGGGGTGTAGGAGGGCTTGCCTGGCTCAAGGGCAGCTGCTCTTCTTTTTTGAAAGTTCAAAGTTTTAATCTGAATTTGCTCTTCTTTTTAAACAAATGCCAGATATCTGGCATTTTCTGTGCTGTGTCTTCATTTTTCTATGTTGCAACCAATTCACAGACAGCACTCTTTGGGCTGCTGCTTGCCAGTTTGCAACCCCTGGAAGCATTCGTCTTCCTTTGGGACTGGGGTTGAGCCACAGGGTGAAGCTGGGACACTTAGCATTTTCAGGAATCCTGGGGTTCCCCCTAATCTATGGCTTTCGGGTGCCTTGGCCCAGAGAGGGTTGGCCAGCACACACAGGGGTGCTGCAGGTCATGAGCGCAGGAGCCCAGACGGCAGGGTCCTGGAGCGAACCCCTGCCCAGGTTACAGGGGCGCCCTTGCTCCCAGCCCTCTCAGCAATGCCCCCAGGCCCACGAGGAGATGCCCACTGTCATGGTGATGGAAAGGCAGGCGCCAAGCCAGGAAGGAGTGGAAGCTCCAGGAATGACTTGGGCTCCAGATGAGGATAATAATAGCTAACCTTGGTGATTTCTGCTTACTCCAGGAGCCAGGCTCTAAGTACTGCTCTGCATATAATTACCTCATCTAAGCCTCAGAGTACCCCCGGAGGCAGGCACCCTTATTATCTCTGGTTTGCAGGAGAATTGATTTGCCTCAGGACACAGCTGATAACCAGGACAGGGGGGACTCTAACCCAGGCAGTTCTCACCACTGTTCCTTAGGGTGGGTGGCCGGGGCTCCTGGCAGAGGAGATACACCTGCCCCAGCCTACCTAGGCCTTGCTGGGAGTCCCATAAACAAAGCCGGCAGCTTTTTTCCTGCTCACCTGGCTGGCTAGAGGGCTGGGGACAGTACCCTATGCTGTCCAGGGGCTCCCAACTCTAAGGCAGGACCTGCTCAGACCCCAGACTCCCACCTTGCCCCCCTCCTCTCTGCCCCACCCTGGGTGTAACAGCCAGAAGTTCCAGGAGGGGTCACCTGTGAAGGCATCTGCCTGGGTGGGGGGAGGAGAGAGCTGGGGGCAGATGTCAGCATGCAGGAAGGGCTGGGGGGCACAGGACAGGGTTTGGAGTCAGACACTCCCAGTTCTGAATCCCAGATCTGTCCCCCTCCCTAACCCAAGTGGCCTTGGGCACTTTTTTAGTCTCTCTGAACCTCAGTTTTCCCAGCTATAAAATGGGGCTCACGACTGCCCTGTGAGGGTGCCAGGAGAGTGAAACGAGGTGAGTGTCGTCGGGCTTGGCAAACCAGCTGCTATGGTTATGTCCTGGGGATGGTCCAGACAGGCCCCCGAACCCCTAGACTGAGCAGTGAAGTCGTGGGGGCAGCACTGCCGACCTGCAGAGGTGGGTTACCTTTTTTTTTTTTTTTTTTTTGCCTTAAAGTGAGTTGGCAACATTTAAAAATTGGGAAATTTTCCATTAAAAGTAGATTTCCAGCTCTCCTTGAGAAGTTGGAATCTGGGGACCCTGGGTCTGCATTTCCCCAGTAGGAAGGTCCAGAGCTGGAGCAGAGCAGGCTCCTCCCCTTCGGACCCAGCTCTGAGGTTCATGCCTGGCCCCTCCCAGCTCCTCCATCCACCCCTCAGTACTGCAGGCTTTGGAGGCATCTGCACTCAGCCTGGCCATGGGCCTTCTGCTGAGCACTGGGAAGGTTCGGAGAAGTTAAGGGACTTGCCCAAAGCCATTAAGTGGCCCTGGAGCCACTTCCCCTGTGGGGCCAATCCTGTTATTATCCCCACTCCCAAGAGTGAGGAAAGTGAGGCTCAGAGAAGGGTAGTGAATTTGCTCAAGGCCACACAAGGAGGGGCCAGGGAGCTGAGAATGAGCCAGATCTGGGCCTGCAGCAAGCGCCCTGCAGTGGACCAGAGACCAGAGCCCAGCTCGCTGCCGCCGCGGCCTCAGCTGGCAGCCTGGAGGTCGGCCAGGCAGAGGGGAGGCTGAGGGAGCCGGGGACCAGAGCTTCCCCTGGCTTCCCCACACAGGAAATGGAGCCCAGCAGGGGCGCCCCGGAGGGAGGGAGGGAGGGAGGGAGGGCTGGAGCTGCTCCAGACCTGAGTCTGAGCTCCCCAAAAGGCCCGTCCGCTCCTCAGCATCCCTGTCCCCAGCCCCCCAACCTCTTTGTGCTTGTCTCAAATCCCCATACTGCATGGGGCTCGCTCACTGAAAACAGCTTTAGGTTCAAATTCGGCTTAACCCTACCTGCTCGGCCGGGCCGCTGCATCAACAAGACATACCGTGCAAAATGCTCAGCACGTGCAGGGGACATAGTGGGCGCACAATACAGGCCCGACGATTGGGTGGCTGCGTGGCTCCCCATTTCACAAACAGGAAGCAGATCCGGGTAGGTGTGTGCATGCGGGGAAGGGATCAGAGTTCTTGGCCACTACTCAACGTCCAGCTTCCTGATTGCTGAGGGGGGGGGATGTGGGACGAGCCCCGCCCCCCCACCCCAGACCTGCTGGAACCTGACCAGGGTTGAGGCCCCTCCTGGGCTTGCCAGGGAATTTTGTCCCGAGTCCCTGCTCCCCCCCCCCAGCCCCCCCTGCACCCTATCCTTGCTCACTAGGTCCCTCTCCTCTCCCCCACATCACCTCCCTGGCCAGCAAGGCGCTGGTCCTCGTCCCCCCATTCCCAGCAGGGATGGGAAGGCACAGGGGTGGCTACAGGCAGCCCTCAAAAGTCTCGGGCCTAAGAGGACCTAAAGGTGTGAAATCCCAGCCGAGTGCCTCCGCCCACTTTCTAACACAGCCATCCTTCTGCCACCCCACAGCTCAGAGAAACCACAACACAGACCGCCTGGGGGCAGAGTGGGCAGCGTTGTGCACCTACTGTGTGCTGGGTCCAGGACCGAGGGTTGCCATGTGTTTCCTCAGCAAATCCTCAGCCCCCCTGGGGTGGCTGTTACTCTCCCCACAGTACTAAAAAGAAAACAGGGGTGCGAAAAATGACGTGCCCAGGGTCACTAGAGCAGACCTGAATCCAGGGCTGGAAGCCCACTCCCCCAAGCTGCTTGGGCAAAGCTTCCGACTTCACTGGGAGGCGGCAGGTCGGTGGGTTCCCATGCTGACCCTTCTCTGCACCAGCTGTGTTAACTTGGGTGGGGACCCTCTCTGGGGCTCAGTTTCCCCATTTCTAACAGGAAGGAGGACTCTGAGGCCCTTTCCAGCACTGCTGCTGCTGCTGCTCTCCAAACCTGTCACCCTCTGACTAGGCGGAGAGTAACATTCCAGGGTGGGTTTCCCAGGCTCTTTAGGGTGGGGGTGGCCTCACTGACAGAGGGAGTTCACAGTCCCTCCAGGCTCCTGGCAGATGGTGTCACCAGGAAGTCTCCTCCACCCATAAGCCCGTCTAAGTCCCCATGTTCCGCTCCCCACCCGGCCCCCTCCCCCCATCTTCAGGAACAGGGGCCAAAGCTCCTGACAGGGCCGCTGGGAAGCCCCCTACTCGGCCCAGGCCAGTGACACTGGGCATGGAGTATGAGGGGGCCCTCAGAACTGAGGCAGTTGCCCCAGAGCCAGCGCCCCTGTCTCGGAGATCCCCGGCGTATAAGCGGCCCAGAGTGCGGGGGCTGACCAGGGAGCCGGGCAGGGGTGCGAGGCCCGGGTAGGGGCCGTAGGGCGAGTCAGGGCGCTGAGCGTGGAAGTGAGGGGCATGTGTGCAGCGCGGGCGCAGGGGAGGCATGTAAATGGCGGGGTGAGCCGCGTGTGTGCACACGCGGAGCGGGCGCGCGGGGCGCGAAGCGATGCGCAGTGCGCGGAGTGCCGGGGCTGGGGAAAGGCGCCCGGCTGCGCTGTGGCCGGCGTGCGTGTGCCAGCGCGGCGCGAGGAGTGCGCGGGGAGCGGGGCGCCGAGAGGGGGCCCGCGTGCGCCCGCGCGAGGGGCGCGTGTCCCGGCGGTGCCCTGGGGACGGCCGGGCTTGTACTCACCCCGGCTCCGCGGAGGGGCTCCTGCTCGGGCTCCGGCTCCAGCTCCAGCTCCGGCCCCGGCTCGGGGCTCCCGGCCGTGGCTCCCGCAGCGCGCACGCACCGGCGCCAGGAGCGGCGGCGGCTGGCAACGCCAGCCCTGCAGTGGCGCCGGGCGCCCGCCTCGGAGGAGCGCGGCGCGGGCCGGGGGCTCGGCGGGGCCGGGGCGGCGGAAGGGAGCTGCGCCGCAGTCCGGGCACGCTCCCAGGAGCCCGCCGCGCGCCCGCTCGCGCCCGCCCGCCCGCTCCCTCTTTAATTTAAAGTGACAACCCCAAGCGCTTCCCCCGCTCCCGGGAGCGGCGCGGCACTTCCGGGGTCTCGGCCGAAGATCCCCAAGCGCGCTCCGGGGCTGAGGCCAGCCGCTGACTCCCAGGCCCGGGGACGAGAGTGCGCTGGGGTGACAAGGCACCCTCCCCAGGGGCTTCGAGAGGCAGCCCGCGCACGGGACGCAGGGTCTGCAGGCTTGGGTTCTAGCCCCAGCCTGCAGCACCCCGAGGACGTGAGCCCGGGTGCCCTAGTTCCCTTTCTGGGCCTCAGTTTCTTTATCTGTAAAACCGGCGGATATTGCGCGTCTCCCAGGAGTCAATAAGAAAACGGACGGAAAGGGGGGCGCAGCAGGAAGTGGTCCCCTTCTCCAAACGGATCATCAGCCGCCCCCCCCCCCCCGAGATTGAGCGGTTCGGGTGGGCCAGCGTCAAGCTGGTCCTTTACATCATCTCATTTGAGCCTCACGATGGACGCCTGGGCTCGTCATCTCCCCATTTTTCACATGAGAAAATGGGCTCAGAGGCCAAGTGACTTGCCCAAGGTCACAGAGCTAAAGGTCAGAGCCAGGACTCAAACCCAGGTCTGTGTGACTTGCGCCCACATGCTCTCAGCCACATAGGGGTCATGCTTTCTCTCCCAAAGAAATGAATGAATCATTGAGGAGATGTTTATGACGCCCCAGCAGACGTCCCAGTGGGGTGCTAGGCATAGTGCCAGGTGTGGGCGATCTTCCGGGAACGGGGGCAGGTTCCGCCCTGTCCCTGCAGTCTGGCAGGAAGGCACGGGAGGGACCTGCGGGTGTGGGGGAAGGTGCCACATGCTGTGGCACAGTAACCAGGGGAGCAGGCTGGGTGGGCACCTGGGGAGGCCTCGCCAAGGATCAGGGGTGAGAACCCCGCTTGGAGAGTGAGCGTGCAGAGGCAGCAGTGGTTCCTGGATCCTTCTAGATGGGGGCTGTCTCAGCAGAGGCTGCCTCTGGGCTGACCCTGCTGGAAGGGGCATCCTTGGTCTAGAAGGCAGGACCCAAGGGAGCCAAGGGAAGGGAGAGCTGCAGCTTCCCCCTCACCTAGAGGGGTTGCCCTTGTTTTCATTTCCTGGACCTGGAAGAGAAAGGAGAGAAAACGGGCATTGATGCTCCTTGGCCAGCAGGAAGCTGGACACCGGGAAGGGGCTTTTGCGCCCATTATCCCATTTAACTTAATCCTTACAGTTCCCTGCAGCTTGGAGTTGACTGAGCCCATTTTCCATATGAGAACAGTGAGGCCTGAGTAATACAGGGCTCCCTGGTTAGGGCAGTAGAACATGCCATCGCCGGATAAAAAGGTAGGCTCGGGCAAGGGCTTCAATAGGAGCAACAAAAAAGTAGAGTTGGGGTTAGTCCAATTCTGGTGTCAGCCTCTGGGCAGATGCAGGAAGTAGAGTGAGTTTGAGGTGAGATCTTGTCAATTTCCTATTAAACTCCTTCAATGACCAGAAAAGAATGCATTGTGCACTAAAAGGCAGGGACTAACTTGATCACAGCAGCCCCAAACTGGAAACCACAAATGCCCTCCGACAGTGGAATGTGGAATGCGTCGTGGTTTAGTCACACAGTGGGGTGCACACAGCAAAGAGGAGAGATGCCCCTCAACCTCCTGCAACCAGGTGGGGGAATCTCCCGACACATGGCGGAGCAAAAGAAGCCAAACACAAGATGACACATGCTATATGGCTCCAATTAGGGAAAGCTCAAAAACAGACAAAACTGTGCTCTGCTGTTAGAAGTCAGGATGGTGGTGAGCACAGGCGCAGGGGGACTGGACAGGGTCTGGTGGGATTCTGAGGTGCAGGTCACATTTTCATTTTGATCTCAGTGTTGGTCTCTGGGTGTTTTCGTTTTGTGAAAAATCGTGGCACTGTATCCTTATGATTTGTGTCATATACTTATGATTAGTGTACTTTTCGGCACATACTATTTGCTTCACTACAATTTACAAACACAAGGACACCTAGTGTGGCTACTCATGGCCTCAGGAATAGAAGCCAAACTCCTTTGCTGGCCCACAGATCCTGCGTGATCAGGCCCTGCTGGCTTCTCTGACCTGTCATGCCAACACCACCCCCTCCCCGCCCCCCACCCTCCACCTCTGCCTTCTGGCGTCCTGACACATGCCAGCCATTTTCTGGCTCAGGGATTCCTGCTTGCTGGTTCCCTCTGCCTGGAAAGCACTTTTCCTGCTCTCACCATCCTCTGCGTGTCACCCTACAGAAGTCACCTCACCAGAGAAGCCCTCCTGGCTACCCTTTCTAGAGAGGCCCTCCACCTCTTCCACAGTGCACCATTTATTTCCTTTGAAACACCAGCCATAGCCTGCAATTATTTTATTTATCCATTTGCTTATAGTTCATTGCCTGCATCTAACACTGCATTACGGCATTGAATCCTCACCCCAACCCCAGGAAGAGATACTATTCTCAGTCCCATTCTAGAGTTGAGGAAGAGGTTATGTAACTTGCTTGTGGTCATGCAGCTGGAAAGTAGTGGAGCCAGGATTTGAACCCAAGAAGCCTGGCTCCAGAGTCCCTGCTCTTAACTCTATACTTGGACTGACCTTGCCTGTCATCTTTCTTGTGGGGTACCTGGCACACAGTAGGTATTCAGTGAATGTTTATTGAGTGAATAAATAAGTGAATGCCACGCTAGTGCCTGGGAGAGGAGAGAGGGGAAAGCCTGGGCCCCAGAGTGGGTTGTGAAGGGAGGGGGCAGATGATGGTGTCTGGACTGATGGCAGAGGGAGGCTCCAAGACAGATGGAAGCAACTGGGGCCTGTGGTCGAGTCCACTTGCAGCCTCCCCTACCGACCCAGCAAGGCCCAGAGGCTGCCTCCAGAGGGGGCTCTGCCTCGAGGGTCCACACCCTGTCTGGGGGTCCCAGGCTGTGATGGGTCCCCAAGAGGGTGACTTGACTCACCTGTCTCTGGCCAGAGGCTCCCTAGACCCTTGGGGCCTCCCCAGGGATCAGAAGGTCCCAAGTGCCCTGAATCCAGGTCGTGGCTACAGAGCTGGGTGGTGAAGGCCACAGCTCTGTTGTCATCATCCCCCCCCTGCCCCCCCCCCAGCCTACCGCGCACCAGTAGCTGGAGCCAGTTGCATCTCCGCTTCCTGACCATCATCTTCACCAGCTTGTCCTGGAGGTGGCGTCCATGGTTCGGTCCATCTACCCCAAGGGAGCCCACTTGCACCTTCTCCCCGCAACTGGCTCTTCCTTGGCCTCTGGGCCTGTGAGAAAGAGCAAGAAAAAAAAAAAAAAAGAAAGAAAGAGCAAGGACATCTGGGTGAGTCACTGCCCTGGGGGCTGGCCCAAGGGATGCTCCACCCCAGCCCCATTTACAAAAAAAAGAAGGCCAGGGAAGAGAAGGGCCAGCCAAGGCCGAACAGGTGGGAGGCTCCGGAGGAAGCCAGAGCTCCAGCAAGCAGCTCTCCACTTCCCAGGCCCTGGCACTCCGCCTTGGCTGCTAGTCTGCCCTGTATCTTGAGGCCTGTTCCCGCTCCCTGTCTGTGGGCCCAACTCTTTCATCTTTCATTTTTAGACACACATCTGGGAAACACACGTGCGTGCGGGGTCAGAAGGAGGCGGAGTTGAGTTTGCATTCGGGGCACGTGGCTTCCCTTCTCTGAGCTCCATGGCCTCTACTATGCAATAGGGAAAAGGCCCTGAGCTAGTGCCTGGCACAGAGAAAGCCCTCAGCAAATGGGAGCGGCAGCTATTCCCCTGCCCTCCATTTGAGTCTCTTGTTTTCTCCAGCAGTGCCCTCCAAATTTTCTTTGAATAGCAACAGGACTAGCATTTAGTTATTTATTTTTTAAGATTTTATTTATTTATTCATTTATCCCCCCTTGCTGCTTGTGCTCGCTGGGTCAGCTAACCACGCCGTGCGGGCGGGCTTGCCTTCACCAGGAGGCCCCGGGAACCGAACCCGGGGCCCCCCATATGGCAAACGGGAGCCCCACTGATTGAGCCACAGCCGCTTCCCGAAGGACTAGCATTTATATAGCATTCGACAGCGTGCCAAGCGCTTTCTCACCCATCACCTAAGGTGAGCCTTACAGCAGCTGGTGCTGTTGGGATCAGGTGTTCCCATTTTATGGAAGGAGGTGGGATAACAGCCTGGACACAGAGGACTCCCCAGAGCTCACACAGGCAGATCTGGGAGGTTCCTCTGGGGCAGTCCTAGATTCTGAGCCCCTGCACTGGGGGAATCTGAAGAGCTGAAGGGCTTTGGGGAATGGCTGACAGGAAGTGAGCTGAGCTAGGAGGTCGGCAAGAAAGGAAACCCAGCAGCAGGGAGCAGGGAGCCTGGGAAGGGGTCAGGGGAGGTACAGGGCTCCCTGCCCAAGTCCCTCAACTGGCTGGTTGGATTCGTCCCCCATATGTTCTCATTTACTCTATGCCATACTCCCAGGCACATGGGGAAACTGAGGCCTGGAAAGCAGGCGTTAGCAGCTATGAGTTGGCAGTGGGCAGAGAGTGGTGTCCTCTGTCCCACCCTATCCCCCATGCCCAGGCTCTGCAGTGTGCCTGGCACTTCCCAAGCCCCCTTTCCCAGGCTGGCTGCTCCTGGCTGGGCCTCAGGACTTGCTCTTCTCCTGGTCCTGGCCACCACGATCTGCACCTTCCATTGCATCTTCCATCACCTCTCCAACCTCATCCGGGTGTGTGAGGCTGATGGGGGTGGTGATGGGGGAGTCCTTGAGAACCTGGGGTTGGGACCCATCACCCCTCCACCTGCTTGGGACTGTGGCAAGGAGCTGCAAGGGGGTGGTGGCAGCGAGCCTGGGGCGGGTGGAGATGCACAGGGTAAGAGGGAGAGGAGGGGCAGGGGGAGGAAGGGAAGGTGCTGAACAGCTGGAGAGAGGACCAGGCAGCACAGTGGGAGGGTTAGCGCTCAAGGCCCCTTGACGCTGATTTAGTGGTTTTCAAACTTTATTTATGCCCCAGAAGTCTTTCCTTCTTCATTCTCTGAACGTGACCAAGGTTCTGGTTGAAGCCAAGTGGAGGTCTCCACTCTCCCCTTGCTCTGGGAAACACAGTTTGAGGTCCAGTTCACCGAGGCCTGTTTTGTTGGGGTGATGGGGAGACTGATAATGCCCCCTGCCAAAGATGTCCACACCCTTTCCCCCAGAACTGTACACGTTGTCTTGCATTGTGGATGGGACTTTGCAGGTGTGATGACGTGAAGGACCTTGAGATGCGAGACAATCTGGGTTATCCTGGGTGAGCCCTCAATGGCAAGGGTCCTTAGAAGAGGGAGGCGGGAGGGTCAGGCCAGAGAGGAGGCAAGGGGGAAGAGGCCATGTGACATGGGACCACACGCCGAGGACCGCTGGCTGGGCAGCCTTGAGAAGCCAGAACAGGCAAGGGAATGGACTCTCCCCTCGAGCTTCCAGGAGAATCCAGCCCTGCGACATCTTGATTTTAGCCCAGTGAGACTCATTTTGGACTCCTGACCCCCGGAAGGGAAAGAATACATTTGCATTGTTTTAAGCCACCAAGTCCATGGTAATTTGTTATAGCAGCAAAAGGAAACTAATACTCTCATGGTGGATCCTGGGTGACCCAGCTTTGGAAAGGTCAGCAGCAGGGGTGGGGGGATGAGGGATAAGCACGCTGCCCCCCAAGGGGTTCTGGGAAGGAGAGGGGAATGGCTGGAGTGTGGATCGGACTCCCTGCCCCTCTCCCTACTCTCATTGGGTGCTGTGGCTCCAGGCCTGGCCTTTTTCTGTCCACCTTCTTCATCAGCTTACCGATCCTGAAGATCTTGTACCAGGAGACTAAACCCTCACTCTCCAGTGGCCCTGCGACTTTGCCATTCTGGGGTCATCTTTTGGCATCGTAGACGAGTGTGGTCCCAGCCCTGGCCTGGGGGTCTTGGCATGGCCCTCGCTGCTCAGTGAAGCTCAGAGCCAGCCAAGGGGATCTTTCTGCCCTGAGGGACAGAAATAATCCTGAAGGAGGCAGACAGAGCCCTGCCCTCAAGGGGCTTATACTCTAGTGGGGAAGGCAGGACACAAGCAAGCCAAGACAATGCTTTCAGGTTGTAATAGGTCTCATGAAGAAAATCAAGCAGGGCAGTATGGAAGAGAGTGGCTCAGTGATCAAGGAAGGCTTTTGAGGAGGTAACATTTGAGCTAGACCTAAAATGATGGGCTGCTATGGGCCAGTCAGGCAGAGGGACCAGCATGTGTCAAGGCCCCGGGGCTGCAAAGAGCCCAGTATGTTCCATGAGCTGTCAGAAGGCCCAGGTGCCTTGGAGGATGGGGATGATAGAGAAGTCCAAGAGATGAGCAGGGGCAGTACCTGGGAGCAATGGGAAGAGGGGCCGCATGATCTCCAAGAAGTCTTCTCTGGCTAATCTGTAGACAGGGCTTGTTGACTGGCAAGAGTCAGGAAGCTACTGCAGGATCCAAGCAGAGGAAAGGGTGGCTTGGAACAGAGTTTCATCAGGGAAGGGAGTGGGCAGATTGGGGATCTCTCTTGCTGACAGTGATGGATTGGGTTGAGGGGTCCCTGTGATGTCCTGTGACGCCAACCATTAGGCTTGACGAAGCTCGTGCACAGGAAATGTGGTTCTGGGACACGTCTGCCTTGGGGAGGTTTTGTGATCCTCTTTATGGTACACTATACACTGCTTGGAGACCCTGTCTTGACACATTGAAAGAAACACCAGTTCAGCTTCTAAAACGGCTGAAAAACCATTTGCATCTCTCCAGGAGCCTCTCTAGAAAACACCAAACAAATGCATTCATAATGCCTGGGATAAAACCTTTTTTCCCCATCTTCTCTCATCCTGTCTGATGCTTCCTAAATGTCTCTACACCCCAGCTTCAAACGCCTTCCCAAGCTGCCGGTGCAAGCTTTCTCACCCACCCCCTGCCCTCACACTTCAGCTTTTTGTCTATGATATTTTTCTCCAGCTATGAGCTCTCTAGCTTTTCTGGTGAAAATCCTGCCAAGTGTCTTGATTTATCTATATCTCCCCACGCTCGCCCCCCAATGATCCAGAGTTGCACAGTGAAGGCCAGGCACCCTCATGGAGGAAGGAGAAGCTATGGACTCACGTTCACATTTTTTCCAGTCACGTGCATGGAGGAGCTTCATAAAGATCCAGTAAAAGCCACGGCACAACCACTGGAATCTGCCAGGCCCATTTCAAATCCTCTTTGTGGTCATTATCAAATCCTGGGAGGTCAATACTGTTACCAACCACCTTGGCTGATGAGGAACCCAACACCAAGAGCTGAAATCACTGGCTCCAAAGCCTGACCCCTCTTTCTCCCATAACTTCCCTTTGCGCCCAGTTGGGGCTCCTGTCATGCTGCAACCCGAGGGGCACCCATGCTGCCTGATCCCACGCACCTCCCCCATCCATGCCAAGCTGAGGATGTGGCCCCTGGAGTAGCTGTCACCAGCCCAGCTCCTTGGAGACACTGACATACAGGGAGCATGCTGCTGCGGGCTGGGACCCAAGATGGGCAAGCTTTTATTTTTATTTATTTATGTGGTACCAAGGCCGGGGGTTGACTCCGGGACCTCCTGTGTAGGACCCTGGCACTCAACCACTGAGCTACATCAGCTCCCGAGTTGGCTTTTTCATTTGTTTGCTTGTTTGTTTTTTATAGGAGGCATCAGGAACTGAACCCGGGACCTCCTATGTGGGAAGCAGGCACTCAACTGCTTGAGCCACATCTGCTCCCAAGCTTTTATTTTTTTATTAGAGAAGTTGTGAGTTTACAAAACAATCATGCATAATATACAGGATTCCCACACATCACCCCACAATGGGCAAGTTTGGATGGGGGCAGGCTGGAGATGCAAATACTGGTAGGGACGGCAGGGACATATTCTCCCAGGGCTGGCCTCAGCCTCCCTGCTCTCCCTTTGCCACCCATTCCCCATCAGGGATTAGGGATCTCTACCTCACAAGCCTCCTGGACTGCCTCCTTCACCTGTAGCTACACTGCCACTGGCGTTAGGGCACAGGACATTTCAAGAAGGAGCCACAGCTCTGGATGTGGGGCGAGAGGGACCCCATGCCAGTCATCCAGTGCCTGCCCAGGATGACCTGCCTGCTGGCCTCTTCCCTCCTGCTGAGGAAAGCTGGGTGTCACTCCATCTGCCCCTGGGGCTCAGAGGCCCAGCACTGGTGTCCAATCGGCTCTGTCCCTACAGCTCTCTCCCAGGCCTCCTCTGCACGCTGGGCCCACATTTGCTGGCTGATGGTCCTTTCTGTGGGCCTCCTCCATCAGTCTTCCATAGTCCCAGCTTCCAGGAGTGTTGATGTTGGGGGTGGGAGGGCGGGAGGGGCCCTGCGGCCTGTGGAGGGCCAGGAACACACCTGACCAGGTTTGTGGGCAGGAGAGAGCCCTACAGGGCACCAGCTGTGCCCTCAGAGCTCCATGCCAAGCTGCCTCCATTTGAGTCAAAACAGCCCACCACTACCCTGACCCCCCGCTGCAATCCCTCAACCCCATATTCCCCAACCTGGGTCTCAGCCACCAGGCCCCAAGCTCCCACTAGGCCCCAGTTGCTGGCTGCCTTGCCAGGCCTCAAAACCTGGCAGAGGGCGGCCTGGCAGGAGTCCCTTGCCCAGCCCAATGCAGAGGGAAGTGAGCCTTGGTATCTGTGGCGCTCTCCCCCATTTCATCCACTCCACCCCCAAATGTTCCCCCAGGCATCTGCTTGGTTCCTGGTCATCACTGAATCAATTAACAAGACTTTCATCTTTTCCAACAAGCACATTTTGTGGGGATGTAGAAGTGAAGGAGACACCTCCTTGACCCCTGAAGGCTCCCAGGCTGGCTGGGTGGTGGAGTGTGTTGAATTATATCCCCCCAAAAGATATGTCCCTAGTACCTGTGAACATGACCTTATTTGGAAATAGATGGATCAGCTAAATTGAAATGAGGTCATACTGGAATATGGTACCCTTTTAAGAACAGGAGAAGAGACAGGTACACAGGAGAAAGCCACATGACAATGGAGGCCGAGATCAAAGAGCTGCGTCTACAAGCCAAGGATGGCTGGCAAGTGCCAGAAGCTGGAAGAGGCAGGGAAGGCTTCTCCCCTCCAGGTTTTGGAGGGAGTGTGACCCTGCCGCCACCTTAAATTCAAACTCACTCCAGGGCTGTGAGACCATACATTTCTGTTGTTTTAAGCCCCTCTGTTGTGGTACTATGTTACAGCAGCCCTGGGAAACTCAGGCCCACTGGATAGTCATCGACTGGGAGGGATTGCGCCCCCAATCTGAGGGGGGAAGGCTTCCTGGAAGAGGTGACCTCTAAGCCAAGGCCTCAAAGATGCCAGGCAGAGGGGATGGGAGAGGGCCCTCTAAGCAGTTTGCTCATTGTAAGTGCCACAAAAGCAAGGAGCAGGACTGACCTGGTGATCCCTGCGTGTCCAGCACCTGGGAGTGTGCCCAGTAAATCCTCAGGGACAGGGAAAAATGGAGCAAGATGGGTAGGTGCTACACAGGGCCTTGTGGGGCCCAGTACTTTGGACTTTATCCTGCGGGCCCTGAAAAGACCCTTTTGCTGGGAGGAGTGTGGCTTGGGGATGGGGTGGGGGCAGAGCTGGAGTCTCTGCCACCCAGCACGGACACCTGGGCTCCAGTTCCAAGTCCCCAGCCTGCAGACATGCCCAGCCCGGGTCCCTCTTGGCCCTGCACCCCAGCCCGTGCCCTTCCAGGTCCTGAACCCCAACCTGGACCAAGGCTCCACTCTGAGCCTTTGCCCCAACTCTCAGACCTGCCACAGAGGCAACAAGAAGCTGGGGCTCCTTCTGCTTTGGAGACCCCATTTTGCAGTTGGTTACTTTAGGGATCCCATCTAAGAACCTCAGTTTCCCCATCTGTACAATGGGGTGTTCCTCATCATTTCTATCTCCCAAGCTTGCTATAGGGATCAGTGAGATGGCGTGTCCAAAACATAAAGCACCCCACAAATACACTTGGCTTTGTGTTTTCCTTTCTGCATGAGAGCAGTCATACATGCTCATGATGGAAAAATCATGAAACACGGTAAACAAAAAGGAAAACAGCATAATTCCCTGAAATTCTACTACCCAAGGGAACATCTTGGTGCCTTCCCTGAGTGTGTGCTGGTGGCCAGTAAGAAGAGGGGGGAGCGGATGTAGCTCAGGGGTTGAGTACCTGCTTCCCATGTAAGAGGTCCTGGGTTCAGGAAGCAAATGTGGCTCAGGCGACTGAGCTCCCACCTACCACATGGGAGGTCCGTTGTTCGGTTCCCAGTGCCTCCTAAAGAAGACAGTGAATGGTGCGACGGGCAGGTACAGCAACTTGACGCAACAAGAGACACAAGAAGAAAAAACATAATGAGAGATACAATAAAGCAGGGAATGGAGATGGCTCAAGCAATTATGCACCTCCCTCCCACATTGGAGGTCCTGGGTTCAATTCCCATGTGCCCCCTAAAGATATAGCACACAGCAAGTGCAAACAACGAGGGGGTGGGGAGAAATAAATTAAAATAAAAATTTTTTTTTTCCTTTTTTTTAAAAAAAGAGGTCCTGGGTTCAATCCCTGGTACCTCCCAAAAACAAAAACAAAAAAAGAAAGGGGGGGAGTACCTAAACCAAAGGGTACGGCGGGACATGAGCTCAGACCTTCCAGGTGCAGGCTCTCCCGACCACTCCAAATCCTGCCGTGAAGAGGAAAGTTTTCAAGGGAAAGTGAGTCAAGGAGTATTTATTAAGCAACCACTGTGTACCTGTGTTCCTGGGCTGGCCTGGGAAACAAGCCCCTCACACCTACCAAGTTGATTGCACAGGTTTGTCACTAGGGGCAGGACTGTGCTGGATAGACCCTAGGGGCTGTGGGATTTCAGAGCCAGGAGGGGTTGGGGTCTGCGTGGGAGGGTTTCCAAAGACAGCCCAGTGCCTCAGCCAGGAGCCTGGCAAGGGCCTACCATGTCTGACACCAGGTAAGAAAGGATTGCCTCCAAAAAAGAAAAAAAAAAATTGAAGATAATATAATGCACAAATATTTTGTCAAGTAGTGAATGCACCTCCACATAGAGTCAGAGAATTCTATTTACTCTGAAATGTGGACACATTTTGTGTGATGAGCTGTGGGATGTGGCCTTCTGGAGAAAAAGGACCTAGAGTCTAGGAGGATCTTCAAATAATCCTAACCCCCAAATTCTTTCCCTACTCCCCCAGGCCTAGAATTCCCTTGGCTCAATTTGCTCCAGGGGAAGAGAGAAAAAAGGGTGGGCCCCATCACCAACAGGCCCCTATTAAAAAAGGGCAAAGGAGACCCAGAAAAGCCACAGGAATGCATGTCCTGACCCTTCGTGGAACCCCAGCCACAGCCAGAGGAGCTCGGTAGAGGACTTAGGGCCTCTTGGGAGCAAGCAGGATGCAGGGCAGCAGCAGTGCTCATTTGGAGGTGGTGGCAGGTGTCACCAGTGGGGTGCTGGGCAGGGGCTGACAAAGCTTTGGCAAGCTCAGGACTGGGCACTGAGCCCTGGTGGGGAGAGGACAGCACATGGGACAGTGGGGCTTGGCACTGTCCACCTCCGGCCACATCATGAAGCCCACTGCCTGGGCACTGACCCGCCTTTTGGTGCCAACCTGTCCTGCCCACACCGCAGGGCCTGGCGAGTCAAAGCGAGAGCCTGGACCTGGACTGGGTCACTCACTCCAGAAAATATAGCACTGTCACCCGCCTGAGGGAGCCTGGGACAGAGTCATCGCAGATGCTGCCACAGGGAAGGAAGGACTGTGTGGATCCTAGGACTCAGTTCTTTCTTTTTCTAGCCTGGAATGGGGCAAAATATTTTCTCTAAACGTCTTGGTAAGCCAGGAATCACAGGTCAGATATTTTTGTAGTATTTTCTCATCAGTCACTCCAGCCTCCCCCCTAGCCTTCAACCATCCCTAGCTTTAAGTTTCAGCCACAATGCCCTTTGCATTCTTCTCCAAACACACCATGCTCTTCCTTGCCTCTGAGCATTTGCAAATACAGTTCCTTTTTGCCTGGAATGCTGTCTGCTTTTTTTCCTGTGTAAACTCCTATTCATCCTTCAAAACCCTATCCTGTGAAGTCTTCCATGACTGTTCCAGCAAAGTCACTCCCCTTCTCCCTGGGGTTCCTACAGCACCTGGAACCTCTCTCTGGCATACCACATACACTAATTTTGTGCACAAAATTATTTGTTTTTGTGCCTGTCCCTAATAGATGCTGGCTTCCTTAAGAACAGATGTCATGTCTTACTCCTTTCTCTATCCTTCAGGCCCAGCATATCACAGGAGCTTTATCAAATAGTTTCTTAGGCCCTTATGTGCCAAGCACATTTCTCAATACATTACACATATGGACTCACTGACTTCTCTGAAGCCTCAGTGACAAAGGTCCCTTTATCACTCTTCACTTTCCACATTCAGGAACCAAGGCATAGAGAAGTGAAGAAATGTGGCAGAGTGTGGACACTAGTGAGTGGCAGAGGTGGGATTCAAATGAATGAATAATGCATAAATAAATAAGGGAGTAAATGAATTGGAGGGAGGAGAAAATCCAATGACGAGGGGGCCTCCTCAGTGCCAGGGAGGAAGCGCTCCCCCTGGGAAATGGAGATAAACCCTCAATCCAAACGCAGGCTTCTCATAGAGAAACATACTCTTCCTTTCCCCCCTTCCCACTCCCTCTCATTACTGCCTCCCACTCAGAACTCTCCGTGTAAAAATAGCAAACCCGAAGGAGTTTGACGGAAGTGCTTGGCAGAGACCCCACACAGCCCGTGACCCCTGGAGGTGGGTGGCAGCTGGGGCCCTGAAGCACCTGCAAGCGAGGCCACTGGGGTGCCCGCTGGGAAGGCCCTTTGCCCATGGCCCAACATGGGGACAAGGTGCAGTGTCTCCCAGGCCTCCTGTCCCAGTCCTTCTGGACCATCCCCTCCACATTGCCAGGCTCCGGAACAGCAGTTCTAGAACCCTGGTCCCTTCTGTCTCCTCCTCGGCTGCTCTGCAGCTCCATTTCCCCAGGACCTGGCCCCAACCTGCCTTCCTGGTGTTCACACTCACTCTACCTCACCACAAATGTCACTCCACCGTGATGCTCCCTATTTCCTACTCGTCCTTCAGAACCAGCTCATTTGTCCCCTCTGTGAAGCCTTCCTTAACCCTGGCACAAGTAACAGTAACCCACTCAAGCTAGCTGAAGCAAAAGAGGGGCATTTATTACCAAGACCCAGCTGTTCACGGCATCCCAGGGTAGCACACAGCCCTACTATGTCCAGAAAGGACAATGCTAGCCACTTCTCTCTGCCACTCTGCAGCCCCTCATGGGAGAGATCGCCCACCCTACAGCTCTGCAGTGAGTGCCATCTTCAAGAGAGCTCTGATTGGCTGGCTTAGATCAGGTGATTAGCTCTGTGCCAATCCACTGTGGCCAGGAGCGTGTAGTCATGTGGCACAAACATGGCGGCCCAGAGCCTGCACTTGAGACTGAGAGAAGGAATAAGGGATGTTGATAGCTGAGAATACAACCCAAAAGGTGTCTCTGGAGTCTGCTTAATCCATGCCCTCTACTCTTCCTGTGGAATTAAATTACTCTCTCCCGATTTGTGCTTATAGCACCTCCTTTGCAACACTGTTTAAACTCCAATCACATTGTAACTGTAACACCCAGTCCCTACCACACAGTAAAGAAGCTCCCTGGCCCCTGAGTCTACTTCCAGAGCCTCCTCGTGAACCTCTCTTCAGGGCAGGATTCATGGGTATACGACCTGTGCAGTAGCAAAGGGCCCCGTGCAAGGTTTCATGCTCTGCTGATGCTCCTTGAAATTCTTAACTTTTGAACAAGAGGACCTGCATTTTCATTTTGCATCCATCCTGCAAATTAGGTCTTGCATTTCTCCTGACCCGCCTCTTCTCAACCTGGCCTGCTGGGTTCCTGTGCACAGCTTGTGCCTGCACTTTGGATGTGCCAGGTGGCACTGTCCCTCAGGGTTGACCTCTGGTGACCCTCCCCAGTTATGGCTGGCCTCACCCTTGGTTCCTCACCCTGTCCTACCCAGTCTCTCCAGGGCCAGAGTTCCCCTGCCTGGAGGGTGGAGCCAGGCAGACTCTCCACTGGGTAGGGGCTATCACACCCTCAGGACATTACCCTCTGCCTGGGTGGTGCTTCCCCTGCCTGCCTACCTCATACCCAACCTGCAGGACTCGGCTGAGACCCCCACGTCAAATAATTGTGCAAGAGTAGCCACAAATAGCAGTTAAGTACAGCGGGGGAAACAGAGAGATTGAGAGCTGAAGAATTTTCTTCTCTGTTTATTTTTATTATTACTATTAAAATAATGAAAATGCTCTAAAAAAAAAAAAAATCATCTATGCCCCATAGATTCTATGGGGAGCCAGTGTGGCTCAGTGGTTGGGTGCCGGCTTCCCATGTATGAGGTCCCAGGTTCAATCCCCGGCTCCAGTATCTCAAAAACAAACAAACAAACAAAAAATCAAGCAAAAATTTGCTTGGAAACACAGTTAAAATAGGATAAACCCCTGCCTGCCCATTGCATTCCTGAGGATAAGAGTAGCACCCTGAAGTGGACTAGGTTTAAGTCCTTATGAGATGACATACAGAAGTCCATTTCTAAAAAGGGAATATGCTGGAAATATGCATCCTAGTTCTGAATTAGCCACTATTCAATAATCCCTAGGAGGAAGTTTAACTGAAGTCAATAACTGTACTTCCAACCATCTTAAGTTCCCCACAGACATTCCTTTACACAACTACTAACCTGGAGATGGGGTATGGTTATGTACGTGGAAAAACTCACCCTCCCAAGCACAACTAAATCCCAAGTGGGTAGGACCATACCTGGTATTACTTGTCACTCACTCTTCTCTTAAGTTACAGGGCATCAAACTGTGGATACATCATACCAGAGGCAGGCCACAAGCGGTCCTGTGTGGCAACTCTCCACCACTTACCTGGAAAGCAACAGTTGCCCTTGACAAGATCCTGAACATAAGTATACCTGTGAACCTCCAGATGGACTCAAACATTTGTTTTTTTTTTTAAAAAGCCGCCATAAGTAACTAGTGGTTATTATATGTGCTATTAATATTAATTGCCTTTTTCATCATTTCCCTAGGAGTGTGGATCCTGGTTAATTTAATACCCTCAGACATTGAAAAATTAACTCATAATTAACATTAACATGATTACCCAACTATTCCTTATACCCTTTTTTCTGTCTTTGACTATAAAACCACAAAATAATCACTTTCTTCTTCAGTGGCTTCCCAGTGGGCACATTCTTATGCTAACTCTATAAACCAGTCTAATTGTTGGATTTGTAGACCTCAAGCATCTCCCGGCTATGGTGCTGGGTGTCTCCCTTACAAGGTACTGATTGGAAAGCTTTAAAATCTTCCATAAAAGACATGTGAAAACGGCAAGGAACATCCAATTCTATAGACATAGCCAGAGCCAATCCTCAGTATTAAGCCAGTAAACTGAACAAAACCTGGGCATCAGCTCAGATTTTCAAAGGATGTTACTACTAAACTGCTTTACAATATTCTTTTTTTATTTTAAAGGAATGTTTATTTCTTTTTTTTAAGACTTACTTATTTATTCCCCCCACCCACCCTGTTTTGCGCTTGCTGTCTGCTCTCTGTGTGTTCTTCGGCACCGGGAACCGATCCTGGGACCTTCTGGAGTAGAGAGAGGCTGCTCAATCTCTTGTGTCACCTCAGCTCCCTGGCTTTTGCTGTGTCTCTCATTGTCTCTCTTCTGTGTCTCTTTTTTGTTGTTGTTGAGTCATCTTGCTGCGCCAGCTCTCCTGTGCGGGCCAGCATTCCGCGTGGGACAGCACTCCGTGTGGGCCAGCTCTCCACACGGGCCAGCTCGCCACACGGGCCAGCTCTCCACACGGGCCAGCTCGCCACACGGGCCAGCTCGCCACACGGGCCAGCTTGCCACACGGGCCAAGTTGCCTTTCACCAGGAGGCCCCGGGAATCGAACCTTGGACCTCCTATATGGTAGACAGGAGCCTAATCCCTTGAGCTACATCCACTTCCCTACAATATTCTTCCCTACAATCTTAGCTTACTGAGCTGAAGATTTTACCATCAGAGAAAAAGATGGACATTTCTAACTTTGGGATGGAATGGTCTGGCTCACACCAGGATATGGCAAACTAAGTCAGGTAGCACCCCTATGCTAGGAACAGCGCAATCACTCCCGGCTTCACAATCCTTCTTAAATAGCAAATTAAGACACTTATTAATAGAAAATTGTCATCAATCACCTTACAATCAAGCGATTGGTTTGGTGCTGGCTGGGAAAACAGACCTGCGATTTACTGGGCAGCACCAAACGGCACCCGGTGGATTTGCAGAACAAGTTTGTGGCCATGGCTTTCCCCCACTGGTTAAAAAGATGCATCCTGGGATTGTCATGGGCCGAAAAGACTTTTCATACCATCCCCCCTTCTGTTGCAGCTAAGCTACCCCAGTTACTAGCGAGATGGACTCGTTCTGCCTTTCATTGGTCTGATCATCCAGCAGCAATGCTCGTTGCTTCTATAGGAATCAAAGATGTTACCACAAGAGTAAGAGCCTAAAAAACTTTATTTCTCAAACCTCAAGTGGTAGTTACTGTAGTATAGCTCTTATTAACGCTGAAACGAGTCTAATGCGTAAGGCTACTCTCCAAAATCGAATGGCCTTAGCCATTTTGACAACTTCTCTAGGAGGTACGTGTGCTGCAACGAAAGCTGAGTGCTGCACTTACATCCCTGATGACTCTAAATATAGCCACTCTTTTAATTCAAAGGAATAAACAAATTCAAGCTGCGTCAGCCCCATCCACTCTGTTCAGATTCTTTAATGTGTGTAGTTGACTTCTCTCCGGCACTGAGCCCTGGCTGTGCTTCAGTCACACTGGCCTCACAATTAGCCTACTATAATAATCATAAACTTTAATAACCATGTAAACATCAATTCTGAAATGAACTATCTCCTTGTGTACTCGATTAACTGTTAAATCTTTTTCTTCCCCTAGGGTCACTTCTAAAACTTCCCTCAATCCCTCAGACAACAACCAGTGTTCCTTACATACCACGAATCAGCACTTCCACCAAGAAACTGTAACTGCTACGTGCCATTTCAGCAGGAAGCAGCCAGAGAGAACGATGACTGAATCCCCCCAAAATTAATTCCATGATTGGAAATAAAAGTATAAGTGTGAATTTGTAGCTCGAGTATAATCAGGAGGAATTTGTAGTCTGAATAGAATACAATGTGCTTGTAACCCAGCAAGCACCTTAGAATAGACATAAAGTTTCTATAGAAGGGCACTGTAGTCTTGTTGATTTTGATATTAACTAGACCTTTTTACTTCTCTTTCTTTGTAAAGAAAATGTCTCTATTCTTATAGCCATGAAGTTTAGAAGCACCAGGCACAATATGGATCCTGCATGTTAACCAGAATAGAAACCTAGGAAAACTCCCCAACCCCTTAAAGGAAATGTTGAGCCTATGATTAATTTTCTTTGTTTCAAACCCATATCAAATCTGTTGAAAAACCCATTGAAGGGGAGGCAGATTTGAGATTGATTAGATCTCCTGCCTTCTGCCAGCCAATAAAACTTATTTTCCTTCCCAGCCTGGTTCAGTGTGTCTGTCTATCCTGCTGTGCCCAGAGAGTGGACCCAGCCAAGGACCTCCCTGGCCATTCTTCAGGAAGAGAAGAGAGAAGCCAGGAGAGGCCGCCATGTGCATTGCCATGTGACAGAGGAGCTCAGGACCTAGGATCACTGGCAGCCAGCCCCAGAATCCCAGTCTTCGGGAAGAAAGCATTGCCTTGATTTTGGACTTCTCCTAGCATCAAAACTGTGAACCAACAAATTCCTGTTGTTTAAGCCGACCCATCGCATGGCATTTATTTTGGCAGCTGGGAAACTAAGACTTGTGTGTACATATATATTTTGTTGTGGTTTAGAACTAGCCTGTCTGGGTTCAAACCCTTGCTCTGTTATTTACTGAGTGTGTGACCTTGGGAAAGTTACTTAACCTCTCTGTACCTCACTTTTCTCATCTGCAAAATGGGAATAATAGTAGTAACTAACTCAGAGGGGTGTTGTGAAAGCTACATTTATAGAGTGCCCAGCACCTGGCAAGTGCTGTACAGTGTTGGCTGTGGATATTGCACTATTTGTACGTTCTGCAATTCCATTCTATGTATCAGCTCTGCTTTAAAAACACCTGAGATCTTTAAAAATTGGAAAAATATTACCTTCCTCACTGGGTTATCATGTGGATTAAAGTGAATTGATCCATGTTGATCCTGGCCTAGGATAAGCACTCAACACACAGTGGGAACACTGTCACCATCATCATCATCATCGTGGTCTTTTTTTTTTTTTTTTTTTAAAGATTTTATTTATTTATTCATTTATCCCCCCCTTGCTGCTTGTGCTCGCTGGGTCAGCTAACCATGCCGTGCGGGCGGGCCTGCCCTCATCAGGAGGCCCCGGGAACCGAACCCGGGGCCTCCCATATGGTAAACGGGAGCCCCACTGATTGAGCCACAGCCGCTTCCCTATCATCGCGGTCTTGAACACCATCCCGGGAAAAGCTGGAGAGCTCCTCGCAGAGCGCCCACCCTGCTTTGCGCAAGGCCTTGGGGGGGGGGATGGTGAAGGCAGGGTCGAATTCTGGCCTCTGCATGGAAATGGGTTTTCTGGGTGATCCTGGGCACATAGCTTACCCTCTCTGGGCTTCTGGTCCCTGGCTGGAACAATGGGTCTGTTTTATTAATTTCTGTCGTGCCCCTAGCGTCGTGACTTCCCTCCCATGCAACTGTGTGCAGCTATTCATTGCAGTATTGTTTACAAGGAAACAGTAGACATTTAGAAACAATCTCAATGTGCTCTCTCCTTGTAGCTTAAAAATAAAGGATTAATAGCCCCAAACTGGAAACAATTCAAATGTGTACCCACAGGTGAATGGATACACAGCTGTAGTATCCATACAGGGGAAGGCACCTCAGAAATAAAAAGAAATAAACTACTAGTAACATGACAACATGGAAGAATCTCAAAACTGTTAATGCTGCGTGAAGCCTTGCCCCAAACAGTACCTACTATATGATCCCATTTACTTGAAATTCTAGAAAAGGGAAATCTAAACCATAGGGACAGAAAACAGACCAGTGCTTGTCCAGGTCCCTGTATGGGGGCAGGAGATTGATTGCAAAGGGACTTGAAGGAATTTTTGTGGGTGATGGGACTGTTCTAGATCTTCATTGTGGCAGTAGTTACATGATTATAAAGTTTTCCAAAATTCATTGAACTACGCTTTGAAAATAAGTGCATTGTATTGTGTATAAATTATAACACAATAAAGTTGATTACAAAAGTAAAAAAAAAAAAAACACCTGAGAGTTTTTCCATAGCCCCACAGAGAGGTCTACCTCCTTGGAAAATATCCCATTGTGTAGACGCATCATAGTCTCCTATGAATGGACCAAAGTGGTTTCTAATTTTTTTCCTCCACAAATAATGCTGCAATGAACACGTTGGGCATGTGCACTTTTATTTTTAAAATGCGGCCAAATTGCTTCTTCCAAAAGCCGTACCAGTTTTACTTCTGCCAACCCTCCCCATTTCCCTGCGCCTTCATCAGTGCTGGCCACCTTCAACTTGTTTTCATTTTTGCCCATCTGAACGTGCTGGTTCATTGCTGTTTTCATTTACATTCCTCTGTTGACAAGATGGTTGGGCATCTCGTCATGTGTGTCCCACCTACTTGTTCCTTGTCTGTGAATTTGCATTTCCTTCCTTTGCCCATTTTTCCTATTGACTTGTTGGTCTTTTTTCCTTTTCTTTTCATGTTGATTTGTAGAATTCTTATGGATCCTAGACACAAATCTTTTACTTGTGTTGAAAGATAAATCAGAGTTGAGTTTGCAGATTACAGCATTTTGTTCAGGAAGCCAGATCACTTGCAAAAACGGAAGCAGCTTTGGGCTTCTGGGGTGGCAAATGAGTTTTATAGACATGAAGAGGAAGTTAGCTTACTCCTGTTGATTGGACGAGGGTTTAACCATCTTATAGGGAGGGGTTTAGGGCAAGTGGACTTTCTTTTGAATTGGGTCAAATGAAATGAATTAGGTGTTTGGCTATCTGGGTGACCTGCCTAGGTGGGGATTTCCAATTTCAAAAGATATCAAGAGGAAAGTGAAGAGGGTGTTCAAAGTGGAAGTAGGGCATGGTTTTGTTTGTTTTGTTTTGGCTCTGAAGGGTACCTAGGGCTTTCTCTATATAATTTATTTATTTATTTTTCATTTTCTAAATTTATTTTAATTTTTTATATAATCTTATTACTTGTTTTATGTTGCAAATATTTTCTTCCAGGCTGTCTCTCATTGTTTAAAAATAGATTACTGAAACTGGGTGTGAGGTATATGGGCCCCCCTCTGTACTATTGTCACAATTTTTCTGTAAACCTAAAATTATTCTGAATTATAGAGTTTATTTTTAAAACCCCACACCCAGTTTCCCCGATTATTAACATTATGATACTGAGCAAAAGCGGGTTCTTGCCTAATACGCTTCATTAATGACCAACTCCTAGGACCTCGGGGTTTCAAGGAGAGAAAGTCTCTTTGCCTGCACATAGCAAAGGAGGACACTGGCCTCATGGCCCACAAGCTGCCTTCTGGAACTGCAGTAATCCTGATAATTTTATAATATCCAGGTTTAACAGTTTATGCTAATGAGTGGTTGAGATGGGGCTGGCTCAGGCTCCTTCATTAATAAACATTAAGGGGTTGAACAGGATGGGGTCTGGGTACAAAGCCTGGGTGAGTCACAAAGTCATTACAATCACAAGACAAGCTTTATTGTAGATTAAGACATCCGGGATAGGAGTACAGAACAAGGGTCAGTTACAAGGTTTTTCTTATGGATTTCAAACAGAGGAGGCTCGAGTGGTTAACATTTCAATAGGCATGTCCCTATACCAGAGTAAGATCAATCTTGAATAATCATCACAATAGCAAGTAGAAATGACCATATACAAAGGTAGATCTGTCTGGAATAATCATCACAATGGCAGGTTTTTAGTTGGAAATGACCATATACAAAGGGTGAGGTCAGGTCTAGCCAGATTCAGTAATTTCAGATACTAGCCTTTGGCTATTTTATAATATACTGAAAGCAAAAGGCATCTATATAATGATACTGTAATCATAATTATTTCTTTTCATTCTGATTACAATTTTACATGATACATTTGTCACAATGAATGAACCAAAGTTGATGTCTTATTGTTAATGAAAGTCCATACTTTACTCAGATGTCCTTCATTTTTCCCAAATGTCCTTTCTCTGTCCCAGGATCCCATCCAGGATCCCACAGGACATTTCGTCGTCGTCCCCTTAGGTACCTCTGGTCTGTAACAGATTCTCAAACCTCCCCCTTGTTTTTGCTGATCTTGACAGTTTTCAGAAGTACTGATCAGCTGTTTCGTAGAATGTCCCTCAGTTGAGATTTGTCTTTTTTTCCCTCAAGGTAGACTGGGGTGATGGGTTTTGGGTAGGAAGAGCCCAGAGGTAAAGTGTCATTCTCTCCACATGACATCAAGGGTACATGCTGCCTGTCAACACCACTCATCACTCTAGACGTTGGCCCCAGTCACCTGGCCAAGGTGGTGACTGCCGGGTTTCTCCACTGTAATTTTACTCTTTCATGCTCCCTGTCTCTGGCCTTTTAGCTGTGTTCATGGTGCCTTTTTGTACAGGAGTTTTACCCATTCAGTCTGTCTAGAGCTGGAAGGAACTTCATCTTAGGGGAGCAGCAGTGGTGGCAGCAGCTCCCATGAAGTGAGCATCCCAGGGTGCCTGGCCCCGTGCCAAGAGCTTCCACACTTAAGGTTATTGCCATTGTTGTCCCCATTTCATCCATGAGAAAAACAGCATCTTCCTGCGAGGAGCCACACTAGAGCTAGCAGGTGACAAGCCTGGGTCCGCCTCAGCCTGGACATAACTCTTAGATGTTGAAACCAAGCTACAGAGAGGGACATGCTTGAACACCTCCACCCAGCAAGTTGGTGGCTTCTGCCCTGGGCCCTGCCTACGGCCACGTCACCTCTGGCTCCACGGAGCCCGTGGGCCTTTCCTACCACCGTGCCCTGCCTTGGCCTCTGGCCCCATCCCAAGCTGCCAACTTCTGATCCTTCTCTGGTTTGTGTCCTTTGGCCAGCAAGGCTTCCACCCCCCACCCCCAAGGGAAGGGACCCAGACTTCCTAGCAAATAAACATGGCCCACGGATTTCCAGATGTACAGAGATGTAACCTGCCTGGCATCTGTTCTGGGTCCGGAGCCCTCATCAGAACATCAGTGGGTCCTCCCCATCATGGGCCGGAGGGAAACCACCCTGGGTGGTGGTGGAAGGCAGAAGCAAAGCAAACACAGTGACGATGGCAGTAGCTAGGAGCCACAGTACTTATTTGGAGATATATATGTGTTTTTAGGAGGTACCAGAGATTGAACCCAGGACTTCATGCATGGGAAGTAGGCGTTCAACCAGTTGAGCTGCATCCGCTCCCCTGGATTTATTTTACAAAGTGGTTGTAAGCGAAGTCTCCATAAGCATCTTGGACAACAGTGCCCTTGTCCTCAGATGGAGCCCCTTTGTGAGTCATCTAACACGGTTGTCTAGACCCCAGGTTCACGTACATCCAGAGGGGCAAGTAAGAAACGAAACTCTCCTGTTTGGCTGCATCAACCATCTCCAGACAGCCACCACTTACACAGAGGCATTGCTTTCCCCCAAACCCTTCATTATGGAGAGCTGTGAACATGTACAAACTTGGGCAGTACCCCGTAACCCAGCACCTGGCTTCTGCGCTTGGCTCAGGCCTGATCCTGTATCCATATCTCATCTCCCCACCTTAATTAATTAAAACAAATCCCAGACGACATATTGTTAGCAGAACGCTCTGGGTTCTGGGTTTCTTTGCAAGAACGAATCCAGAGGTGTGCCAGTTTAGAGGCCAGAAAAAAGAGTTTATTAAGGAAACAAGAAAAAGGAAAAGTACACACCCAAGACATGGGTACAGGCGTGCTACAGGGTGAGACATGGGAGTGGGGCTCCGGGGGGGGCTTTTTAAGGCCTTGCCTTCTCCCCTCTGCCATATTAAGGAGGGATCTCAGCTACCTGCTGTCCCGATTGGTTGCCTTTCTACCTTCACCTGTTAGTTTCGGGGAACCAATGGGGAGGCCCTTCTGTTTGGAGTTATCCAGGGTTTCTTTTGAGCAGGCTTTCCCACTGTACTGGTACAGCTTTGTTCTCAGTCTGCTGCCTCCGCTAGGGGGTTTCTGGTCGTGTTCTCCCAGCCAGGTGCCACCAGAGCCCCTCCCTGTTTCCTGCACTAACCTGCCTCAATATAATTTCATTTTTAAAGGTAAGAATCATCTAAATAAGGAGTCATTTATTAATAAAACCATAACATAATTTTCACTCCTGAAAAAGGAATAATTACATAATATCATCAAATATCTGGACAATGTTCAAAGTTTGTTCCATAAATTTTCTCTTTTTCTTTTTTTACAGTTTGTTTCTTTGAATTAGTATCTAATTCTCTGAATTAATATCATCCATTGTGATTGGCTACTATGTCAACTTTCTTTTACTCTAGATCTCCTTCTTCATCTCTTTTTTTTCCCCTTGCATCTTATTTGTTGGGGAAAAAAACAGACTTTTGTCCTGCAGGAATCCCCACAGTGTGGATTTGGCTGTTGTGGCCTCCTGGTGTAGCCCAACTTGTTCCTCTGTCTGTCCCCAGTGGTTCTTGCAAACTGGGAGTTGGATCTAAAGGCTTGATAAGATGCAGGCTCCGCTTTTTTGGCAAGAATATTTCGTAGATGGTACTGCTTCTTCCTTTTGTGAGGTTTTCATATTGCTTTGGGTTTGTTTTTTTTTAACATTTTGAAAAAAATTCAAGCCTATGGAAAATTCAATGAGCTCCCACACGCTCTTCCCCTTGATTCATCAATTGGTACCATTTTGCCACATTTGCTTTATCATTCACACTCTCATTATATATATTTCTAAATCTTTTCACACAAATACTTCAGCAAGCATCTCCTAAGAACTCTCTTCCTTCACCATCTAACTCAGGAAATATAACTGTGGTGGGATTCCATTAGCGAGTGTCTAGATCACATTGCAATTTTGCCAATTATCCTATCTGTATTGCTTTTTGAAATGACCTTTAAAAAGGCTTATTTCCAAAACATTGACTATTTACAACCATGAGGTCATAGACCTCATAAATAACTTAAAAATCTACGTAAAATTTATTTTTTCATTTAATTTTTGTTTTTATGAAAGCAATGCATATACTTAATATTTTTTATTTTTTTACCAGGAGGTCCCCGATATCGAACCTGGGTCTCTCCATATGGGAGACGGATGCCCAACCATTTGAGCCACATCCGTCCCCCCATATACTTAGTTTTAAAAACCCAATGCTTCTAAGACTTACAAAGAAAACTCGCAGTGCTCTGCCTTGCTCTGCCCCCTCCCCAGTGCTGCCCGCAGCAGCTGCTGACTTCAGCCCTCTTAGGTGTTTCCTGGGGGATTCACCTCCGTATGTGCTTGTATGGCTGTTATGGACTTCTTGCTGTGGAAGGTTTGGCTCTCCTTTACGGCCCCACTGGGTGTCTGGGCCTGGCAGGTGAGGAGTCCAGGGTGGCTCAGCCCTGGGCAATCTTACTGTGCCCCTCCCTCTGGACCTAGAGAACAATCCAGCTGTATGCCCCCCACCCCCATCCTCTGGTCTGGCGTGGCCACAGGAATCTTTCTAAGCTATCCATCTCCCTCCCCTGCTGAAGGCCTTGACATGGCTCCCCAGTGCTCCTGGGGTAAGGCACTCTTGGGTTCTTTGAGCCATGTCTCTTGTCTGTCTCTCTGTCATCGCCCTCATTCCCAGTTTTCCTCCAGCAAGACTGGGCTACGGCTCGTTCTCCCACTGTCCCAGCTGCTCCCCATCTCTGTGCCTTTGCACATGCTATTCCCTGTGCCCTGCCGGCCCTCCCCAACTCTCCCCTTGGGTGATCCTCTGTGCAACATGCCCTCAGCCAACTTACCCCCTCCTCCAGGAAATCTTCTCTGATTTCTACTTCCAAGAGCTAGTCTTGCCCTTCTCTGGGCACACCTGAGAAAGCTTTTACGGGCGTGCTTCTAGGTGGCTGTCACCCAGGTAGATTTCGGTGAGGATGGGAGGGTAGGGAGGCATCGCATCCTCCCTGGAGTCCTTTCCTAACAGGGCTGTGAGTGGGCCTGGCTAAGCTCTGCTTGACCTGGCTGCCTGGAGCTCAGAGCCTGGCTACAGCCAGGCTGGGGGGTGGGACAGGGTGGGGCGGTTCAGTGTCAGCCCCAGTTCGGACACTGGGGGGAGAAGAGCTCCATTCCTGCACGGAGCTAAAGAAGGAACCTCTTCCTGGGACGCCCACTTTCCAGGATTCATGCCATCCCTCCCGGCCGCCCACGGCCCTGTCAAGGCCAGCCCGGCCCGGCCAAGGTGAGCTGAGGACAAGCTGGGCTTCCATGCCAGGTCTCCTGAAGCTCTCAGGGGGTGGTGCTTCTGTGGCTGGCCCTGAGCTCAGCACAGCCTTGCCTTGGCCCGTTTCATCCCCACACGGTGCCTTTAGCCATGTGCTATTATTAGCACCCCCATTTTCCAGAGGAGGCTGCGGAAGCCAGAGGGGGTCCTGCCCAAGGGCACGCAGACAGCTGGCCCTGGACGTGGCCACTGAGAACTGAGGGCTCTGAGTGTTATATGACTACAACCCTCACCACAACCCTGGCCCTAGTGAGGCAGATGAGGCAGCCCAGGCCCAGAGAGGTTCGGCAGCTGGCCCGGAGCTGCCCAGCCAGGAAGTGGCGGAGCCAGCGTCCGAGCTCAGGCAGTTGGTGGTGGAGCTTTCACCCCTTCACTCTCCAGCTGGATTGTGAGGGTGGCCAGGAGGTGGGGCGATGACGACGTTCCCGCTCAGACACAACACACTATAGTTTCCCAAGCTTTGGCACACTCAGCATCTCATCTGCCCGTCAGGCTGTGGGAGAGGCCAATTCTCATTTTATAGAGAAGAAATGAAGACCAGAGAAGGGAGGTCACTCACCCAAAGCCACCCAGCAAGCTGGTTGAAGGGTGGAGGCTTGAGCCTCAGTGTGACACCCAGGCCTCAGCCCTCCGCCAGCTGCCCTGACTGGCTGGACACACTGAGCTGGGCTCTTCATGAAGAGAGGAGCTTTAGGCACCCAGTGCAGGGAGCGAGTTCTGGGCTGGGAGCTCTGGGGAGAGTCCCAGATTTGCCTCTGGCTTCCTGTGGAAGCCTCAGTCTCCTCATCTGTAAAAGAAATGGGCCAGGGAAGCGGCTGTGGCTCAATCAGTAGGGCTCCCGTTTACCATATGGGAGGCCCCGGGTTCGGTTCCCGGGGCCTCCTGGTGAAGGCAGGCCCGCCCGCACGGCGTGGTTAGCTGACCCAGCGAGCACAAGCAGCAAGAGGGGGATAAATGAATAAATAAATAAAATCTTTGAAAAAAAAAAAAAAAAAAAAAGAAATGGGCCAGATCCCTTGGACTCCAAGGGCCTCTCCAGCCTGAATTCACAGCCTTTGCTCTGAGGGAGGCTCGGTACTGGGTTCTCTGCTTGCTTGGTTGCTTTCCCCATTAGTGCAGCCCAGTGGCCCCATTTTGGCTGCAGGATGTTTTTTCCACCTGCCCACAGCCTTCTCCCATGGGTATGGCCGTCGGCTGCAGGCAGCTGGAGAGATCCAACCAGGCTCCAGAGTGTTTCCCTGGGATGTGAATGGGGAGGGGAGCTCCTCTTTAATCTCTCTCATCAGGTTTCCCCTGTCCCTGGTGAGCATTTACTCAGTGCTGCTTTGTAGCAGAGCAGCCGGTCACCCTTTTGTCCATTTTGCAGACAGACTGTGAGCTCCTTGAGGGTAGAAGTCAGGTCTAAGGATCAGAGCTTGATAAGGAGTGAGCTTCCCAGTCCTGGAAACATACCAGGAGAGGCTGGGGGTGGCAGGGAGGTCGAGCAGGAGAGGTGAACCCAGAGGGGTGGGACTGAGGGGTTTCAGGTCCCTTCCAGCTCCTGGTGGGAAGATCCTGAGGCTCCATGGCTGGGAAAGGGTCAGGTGGCTCTGCCCCTGTGGGCAGCTGTGGCTGGCCCCTCGAGGGAAGCTGAAGGAGCACAAAGAAGCATGAACTGAGATGTCACAAGGCTGTGTCCATGAGGCCGTTGGGCAGACCTGGCCTGGGCATGGATAAGCTCAGAGATCCCACGGTTCTTGTCTCTGCATAAGACACATCGGCCACCAATGTCAGGTGCCCTCAGTAGGGAGCCACAGCCCCTCATGTGTATCCCCATCATCAGGAATGTCCACAAGGTAGAGAACGTTTGCTGTGAGGATTGCCTGCCCACTAGCTCTGATGTGGACCTGCCCAGAAGCTGCCTGTTGCAGTTAGGCAGTTTGATGTAATTATGAATTCTAAAAATTTATATTAGATTATGCTTGTAAACTGATCTGTTCATCTAGACATGATTAAGTTATAATTGGGGCTTTGATTGGGCCATGTCAGTAGGGCGTTGAGCCCCACCCCTTGGTGGGTGAGGGAATCAAATATAAAAGGCAAGGCAAAGGGCAGAGGAAGCAGTTTTTGATGTTGGAGTTCTGGTGAGGAAGGAGAGAAGGCCCTGGGATAGAGACGAGCCATTCACCCGAGAGTTCATAGCTGGCCTTGTGGAGGGAAGCAAAGTCTAGAGAGCCTCATAGTCTACAGCTGACCTTGTGGAGGAAACAGAGGAGCTAAGCCCGGAGAGAAACACAGCCCTGGGAAGAGAGGAACCCAAAAAGCCTGAACTGTGGCAAACGTCGGCAGCTGTGTTGCTCCAACATGTGGCAATGGATTTTGGTGAGGGAAGAAACTTATGCTTTATGGCCTGGTAACTGTGGACTTCTACCCCAAATAAGTATCCTTTATAAAGACCAACCGATTTCTGGTATTTTGCATCAGCACCCCTGTGGCTGACTATTTCAGAATTTGGTAGCAGGAGTTGGGTAGTGCTTTTGCAATTACCAAAATGTTGGAACGGTTTTATAAATGGGTAAGGGGTATTTTTCGGAGGAATTGTGAAATGCTTCATGGAAAAGGCCTAGACCACTTTGAAGAAACTGTTGATAGTATTATGGATGCTAAAGAGACTTTTTATGATGCCTTAGAAGTAAATGATGAAACTATTATTGGAAACTGGAGGAAAGGCGATCCATGTTTTAAAGTTGCAGAGAACTTAGCAAAATTAACTCCTGGTGTTATATGGAAGACAGAATTTGAAAATGGCAAACCTGAGAATTTAGCTGAAAAATTTTCCTAGGTGGCTTGGCTTCTCCTTGCAGCTTATAGCAAAATACTAGATGAGCGAAATACACTAAGGACTGAACTTTTGGGCACAAAGCAAAACAGAAACTGATTCGGGAACTTCTGTGTTTCTGGAAATCAAGTTCCCAAATGAAAGTGTCCCATTTGAAGACTTAGCTAATCCTGGAACTTGTAAATCAGAATTGAAGATGCAGTTATCTAGGAAAGACTTGTGGAAAGTCTTACTGTCTGATGGCTTGGACCCCTGCTTCTTGCATGCTAAACCAACACAGTTTTTGAGAGAGCTGTATGAACAAAACCACTGTCAGCTTGGACAAAAAAGGACTTGGAAAGGAGAGATTGAAGGAGAAACAGCTTTAAGAAGAAAACCGTAGAAGCAGAGATCTGGAATTAAGACATCTCCTTGGGCCAAGAGAGGAGCCCCACCCATGTGTACAGAGAGGGTGAGTTTGCCCCTGCAGTTGAAGAAGGTGGATGTTCCTACCCGATGTTCTGGGAGAGTTTTGCCACCCTATGGTGCAGAGAGGGTGGAGCACATTCCTCAAAGATTAGGGTGGTTAAGGTCAACACCCCATAGGTCTGGGAGGGGTGTACCTGTCCCTCATGGATTAGAGAAGGCCGGGTGGTCAACTTGTTGTTCTGAGAGGATTGAGCCTATATGCCAAAGGTTAGGGGGAATGTTGTCTTCACCTCACTGTACTAGGGGTGCTAAGACTCTAACCCAAAGATTGGGTAAGGTGTGGCAATCACTCCAACACTCTTGGAGGGTGAGGTCTGGAGATTGGTTGACACCCAGATGCTTGATTAGGGTGGAACCAAGAAAATGGCCGTTGGGCAAGCCTGTGGAAAGGGTGGGTCCCCATGAGGGTGAGGCCCCAAGGAGAAGAAACCATCATCTTAGGAATGACTCTCAGACTTTGAAATGGAATGGAGGATGCCCAGAAGTTTTACTGACCTGTAGAGGACCGATGACTCATGTTTAACCTCCCAATTTCTCCTTATGATAATGAAAGTGTTTATCCTTTGTCTTTCCATTTGTGTATTGGAAGCAGTTAAATGGTTTTGTAAGTTTCAGAGGTCTACAGCAGATGGGACTTTGCCTCAAGATGAACTGTATTTCTTTAAACTGATTATGATATAATTTTTTTTTTTTTAAGTATTTTTTTGTTTGTTTGTTTGTTTTTAAAGATTTTATTTATTTATTCATCCATCCCCCTCTTGCTGCTTGTGCTCGCTAGGCCAGCCAACCACGCCGTGCAGGCGGGCCCGCCTTCACCAGGAGGCCCCGGGAACCGAACCCGGGGCCTCCCATATGGTAAACGGGAGCCCCACCGATTGAGCCACAGCCGCTTCCCTATGATATGATTTTGAACTTGCATTGTCACTAATTTAAGGTTTTTTGAATTCAGAGGGTGGAGTGTTGCAGTTTGATGTAATTATGAATTCCAAAAATCTATACTAGATTATGTTTTGTAAACCGATCTGTTCATCTGGGCATGATTAACTTATAATTGGGGCTTTAATTGGGCCACATCAGTAGGGTGTTGAGCCCCACCCCTTGGTGGGTGGGGGAATCAAATATAAAAGGCAAGGCAAAGGGCAGAGGGAGCAGTTTTTTTTTTTTTTTTTTTTTCAACTTTATTTTATTTATTTATTTATTTACATTTCTCAATAAATGTAATGGATACATATAAAAACTTTTTTTTGAATCAAACAATATATTACACAATATATTTGGTTCATAGTAACACATTCATACAGTATTTGATGTTGAAGTTTTGATGTTGGAAAGAAGGCCCCAGGATAGAGATGAGCCGTTCGCCTGAGAGTTCACAGCTAGGCTTGTGGAGGAAACAGAGGAGCTAAGCCCGGAGAGAAACACAGCCCTGGGAAGAGAGGAACCCAAGAAGCTTGAACCATGGCAAACGTTGGCAGCTGTCTTGCTCCAACACCTGGCAATGGATTTTGGTGAGGGAAGAAACTTATGCTTTATGGTCTGGTATCTGTGGACTTCTACCCCAAATAAATACCCTTTATAAAGACCAACCAGTATCTGGTATTTTGCATCAGCTCCCCTTTGGCTGACTAATACACTGCCTGACATCTGCACCTTCTTGCCATGTCTAAACCCTTCCTGGTTGTGGCTCTGGCCTGGTTTGGCACCCGTGCCTCCTCCTGTTACCTCTCACCCCATCTTGAATGCTGGCAAGACAAGGTTATCACCTCCCTTTTGCAGATGAGGAAACTGAGGCCCCAAGGGGCTGGGTGAGTGGGTGGCAGTCACAGAGTGTGGCCTGATGTCCAGGATACTTCTCAGTGGCCCACCTACCCCAGGAGAGTGAGGTCTATGTGCAGATGACACCAGGGTGTGTTGCCGGTCAGTGTTGCAGGTCAGGACCTGGGTCCGTGAAAACGATGCCACAGATGAGAAAGAAAGAATAAGACAAGAGGAGAAGAGAGACTGGGATCTCTTCTCCGTTTTCACGGACCCAGGTCCTGACCAGCACCTGACCGGCAACAAGGGTGGGCAAGTGCCCCCCAGGACATACCCTGAAGGTGAGGTGTGGGCTGGAGGGGGGATCCTTTGCAGCAATGTGGCCAGAGGTGTCTGCTGTGCCCATGACAACTGTCATTCAAATGGTTTGCACTTTGCAAGCATGCCACACTGTCTGGCCTCTTGGCCTCTGCTCACGCTGTCCTCTCAACCCCATTTGCCTGGCTAACTCCTACACATTCCTCTAAGTCTAGCTTCTGCATACTCATTAATTCAACAAATACTTCCTGAGCGCCTACAATGCGGCAGACACTGTCCAAGGCCAGTTGTCCGTGGCGAGCAAAGGGAGAAAGTCCTGTCTTTGCAGTTCTCAGGCTCTCGACAGAGCTGCGTGTCACTAACAGGCCGGTGGGTGGGCCGGGTCTCTGCTCCAGGGTCATCCGTCCATCCATCCCTCCATCCCTCCTTCCCTCCATCCATCCCTCCATCCCTCCATCCATGGACCTCTGCACTGGCTGGCCTTGAGGGCAGAGGGAGAGCATGGAGGGCTGGGCAGAGGGGCTTTATGGCTCGGTCTGAGGGGCTGCACGTCGCTGCCACCTACATTCTACTGGTGAGAGCTCGGCCCCAGGGCCTCACCTGACTGCAGGGAAGGCTGGGAAATGTTGCCAAGCTGGGAGCCCAGGTTTGGCAAACACCCGGCCAGTCTGCAGGTATAATCACACAGACATACTGTCGTTGTTTCCTGGAGACATGGTAACAAATTACTCCAAACATGGTGGCTTAAAACAACAGAAATTCAGTCTCTCCCAGTTGTGGAGGTGAGAAGTCTGAGATCAAGGGGTTGGCAGGGCCACACTCCCTCCGGAGGCTCTAGGGGAAAACTCTTCCCTGCCTCTTCCAGTTTCTGGTGGCTGCTGGTGCTCCTTGGCTTTCTCGGCTTGTGGCCAAATCACTCTAATCTGTCTGTCTTCACATTGGCTTCTCCTCTGAGTGTCTCTCTTATAAAGACACTTGTCATAGGCTTTAGGGCCCACGCAGATAATCCAGGAAGATCTCCTCATCTCAAAATTCTTAATTCCATCTGCAAAGACCCTTTTTCCAAATAAGCTCATGTTCACAGATTCCAGGGATTAGGCTGTGGGTCTCTTTTTTTTGAAGATTTATTATTTATTTATTTACTCCCCCCCCCTTGCCACTTGTGCTCGCTGTCTGCTCTCTGTGTCCATTCGCTGTGCATTCTTCTGTGTCTGCTTCTCTCCCTTTGTTGCGTCATCTTGCTGTGCCATCCGCAGGCACGGGCCACCAGCTCTCCATGGGCGTGGACCGTGGGTCTCTTTTGAAGGGCCACCACCCAGCCCTCTGCACACACCAAGTCTAAGTGCTCTGGTGTTCTGAAGACAGAGCCCAGGGCTTGGGGGTGGGGGAGGTTTGAATAACAGGAGACCATCCCAGCCTGGGGGGAACAAGGGAGACATTCCTGAGGAAGTAATATTTGAGCCAAAGGATGAGGAAAGAGCAAACTAGGAGAAGGGGAGAAAAGAGTGTTCCCGGTAGAGGGAACCGCATGTGCAAAGGCCCCGAGGTTACTGGGCCATTTCAGGATCAGAATGAAGGTCAGTGTGCCTGGAGGAACAGGAGGGAGAATGGCTTGGGATGGGGTGGGAGCCGATGGCAGGGGTCGGTACTTGTGGGAGTTTGGAATGGTGGAGTGGACATCACTTCTCCTGGGAAGCCATCTCTGACCCCCTCCCCCCAGGCTGGGTTGGGGCTCCCTGGGCTCCCTGAAAGCCCCATCATGGCACTGGCCTGAGAGTATGGTGATTCCCCACCAGCATTTAGGGTTGGTGCTCAGTAAATGTTGTGAGTGATGTAAGCACGAATGAATGCATGAGAACTGCCCACCCATATGCCACACTGGGGGCCGCATCGCGTGTCCCAGCCTTTTACTCACCCCCTCCCTAGTTCCCTGCCTCTTGTGAGCTATTGGTTTCAGGTCAATTGAAACCCCTTTCTTCGCTCATGACCTGAGACCCTTCCAGCCGCCACAGCCCTTCTGGTCCCTGCCCAGTGTTGGCATTGCTCATCAGGACTGCAAGAGCTTTCCAGAAAAGCCCCCCAACTGAGCTGCCCACCCATGGGCCATGACACAGCTCAACCACCTGGAGGCCACAGACAAAGAGCCTCATCCATGGCCCAGCTCGGGAATACTCTGTGTGACCTCATGTGCTTCCCGGCCTGGAGTGCACTTTCTGGGGAGTGGGTCCCGGACTGATGTTTCCCAGCAAAGCCTTTGCAGGCTCCGGCTTTGGAGTGGGCCAGCACCCAAACCATGTCTCCTTGTGCTGCTGGCCTCTGGCCTGTCCTTGGCTTTCTGAGTCTCCATCTCTTCCCCTTTAGGGTGAGGAGACCGACGCTTACTCCGAGGGGCCATTGTGAGAGTTAAACTAGACGGCAGTTCTAAGTACCTGACAGTCATGGAATTCTTGCAATGGTCCTAGGAGCTGAGTGCTGTTAGCTGCAGTTTACAAATGAGGAAACTGAGGCAGAGAGGGTAAGTGACTCTGTATCAAGGTTCTCCAGAGGCCATTATCAACCAAAGTGGGGTCTTCCAGCGTGGGCACTCTTTGCCCCCTTCTGGCCTCCTCAGGCCTGGGGACTGGTCTCCTGTGGTAAGGCTATAACCAGCTGTGGCAGCCAGACTGCGGCACAGTGTGGCTTTGTTCCTTCCAGGAGGGCATGTCAAACCACCTTCTTCCTCTCCTGGCACTCCCCTCAGGACTCCAATGAGAGGGTCCCCAGAGAAACTGTCCCTCAGCTGTGAGCTCCCCTCATACCAGGGTCAGGGGACATTGGTGCATGCATTTGGTTAGCTGTCACTGCAAATCAAGCTACCCCTGAGCCTGGGGACTGAAAGCACTGATTTATTATCTCTAACAATTCTGTCAGTTGGCTGGGCGTGGCCGCATGGTTCTTCTGCTCCGTGTGCTATCAGCTGGGGTCGCTTATGGCTGTTGGCTGGGGGGCCTCAGTTCTCCTCCATGTGCTCCCTGCTCTTTCTTTAGTGGCAGCTGGCTTCTAAGAGGGCAGAAACAAAAGCTGGAAGGCCCCTTAAGGTCCAGGCCTGGAGGTCCCAGAACATTATTTCCACTGCATTCTATTGGTTAAAGCAAGTCATAGGGCTCCCTCAGATTCAAGGGTGGGGAGGGAGGAATAGACTCCACTTCCGATGGGAGGTGTGGCAAAGACACAGTGCAAAAGAGCATGGATGGTGTGTGCGTGTGTACGTGGCCATCTTTGGAAACAACCTTCCACTGGGTGTATGTGTTTTGGTGGAGGCCTCTGGGCTTGCTGATGGGGCTAAGGTAGAGATTGGTCTACTGAGCAGGAGCCCCCACCCCACCCGTGAGCTGCAGGCCCAGCACAGCCACCACCTCACTGGGTGACCTTGGGCCAGTCCCCCATTCACACAATAATTTGTTGAACACCTGCTATGTGCAGACCCAGAGCCAGGCCTGGAGTCCCAGTGGGGAACCAGGTTCCCGTCCTTGTGGAACTTTCAGTTGAGTGGAAGGAAAAGAGCACATAACTAGACACACCCGCCGCCGAGCAGGGCCAGTGGAAGGAGAATGGCAGGGAGTTGGGCTGGAGTGTTTCTGAGGAAGATGGGGCCAGGATGAGCCTCAGGACAGAACCTGGAGGACGAGAAGTCCTGCCCCATCCTGAGCCTCTGATTCCTCAGAGTTGGTCAGATTGTCCCCTGGAGCCAATGGTTCCCCAGGGGTGCCAGCAGGAGGGCTGAGGAGGGGACATCTAAAGGTTAAGCTACCTAGGCTAGAGGCTCCTGGGCTGCTCCCACAACCTAGTTTCCAAAGCAGGCATCCCATTCTCTGATCCCAGGACCCCTCTTGTTCCTGAATGGCCTTGCCAGGGTTCTGGGTTCTGGAAAACCAGGGAACCCTCCCCTCTGTCTGAGAGCCCCTCTGGCCTGCTTGGAATCGCTCCCTCACCTTTGACCTTGGGCCTGCTTAAGCCAGGAGAGCCTCAGAAGTCTTACACAAAGTGCACACCAAAGAGTCCCTCAAGCTCTTTGGGGTCAAGCCCCAACCCCCTACCCACCCCATGTGGTCCTGGGCAAGCCCCCTGCCTTCTCTGAGCCTCAGAGTAAGGCCTGCCTCCTGGGGTGCGCACAAAGGCCGGGTGCTGGTGGGGGCTTGAGGAGGGCAGCGTGGGGTGGGGTGGCAATTCCTCAGGAGAAGAAGGCCAAGAGAAGTCGCAGGGAAGGCCCAGCCTCCTGGGCATATGTGGGGGCCTTGCCCCTGGTGCCCCTGCCTCACCATTCTGGAAAGCTCTGGGCCCAGCTACCCCCATGGGGATGGGAGAGGCTCTGAGCCAGCAAATTGGTCAAAGACAATGTTTACTTCAGCTCAGCAACTCTTTATTATTGTGTTCAGCACAGAGGGGGTGTGGTTGGAGATGCCCAGAACAATAAACCCCTTCCCCACCTGGGCCTCAGTTTCCCCATCTGTCACAAGGAGAGAGTAAAGCTTCCCCTGCTTCCTCCGCAGAGGGGGCTGTGAGGATGGAAGGTGACCATATTCAGGCCTGAGCCTTTCAGCCAGCATGCCAGGCACCCAGACATGGTCCTTGCTCTTGAGGGGCTCACTGTGAGGGAGACCTGTGCTCCGGCCCACCATTAGCAGCTGGCAGGGGGGGCAGGTGGGTTGTGGTCCAGTGACCAGGCATTGCCCAAGGGGTCCTCAGCCATGGGCCTGGCTTCACCGAACCCTGTCCTCGAAGTTTATGACTGGACCTGTGCCAAGGACACGGACTCCCCCACTTCTGGGCAGGCTTCTAAGACCCTCATAGGCATCATAGTCCAGGGGGGCCCCCAGAGGGAAGAATCCCCCAGGGGATGGAGCTGAGTCCCCTTCTTCTCAGCACTGTTGGGGGTCTTTGCTGAGAGCTGGCCTTGGGTTGGGAGGGCCAGAGCCAAGAATCGCAGCCCACAGGGGAACAGGGGTCTGGTCGGGACATGCAGAGAAGGCCAGAGCAGTTCACGCAGAGGGGCCGTGCTGCCCACAGCTGAGAAGGGCCCGAAGTGGTAGGTCAGCAGACATGGCGGTCTCTTGTCTGGGTGCAGCCGGGGCCCACCTCTGTTTACAGCATCCTTAGCTGGTGGTGCCCAGCGGGGTCTCGGGGGTTGCCGACCGACTCAGGGTCACGCTGGGGAAGCTGGAGACAAAGTTTTCCCATCTTCTCCTTACCTGTTGGGAGACAGATTACCGAGGTCCGGGCCATGACCAGGTCCCAGGGGCTGAGGGGTGGGCTTCATGTTGTTCCACCTACACCCACAAGGTGGCGCTAGACCCCCGAGAGAGGGAGAAGGGGTGGGGGTAGGGGAAGCACTGCTCACTGACCACCCGGTCACCTAGAGGAAGGAGGCAGGTGCACCTCCCCTTCCCTCCCTACTTGGGAAACATCAGATGTAGCTCTCAGGAACTTGTACTGGCAGAGCTCCTCACTTCCAGCTCCATCCGCCCATCCTGCATACTGCCATATTAATCATCCCAAAACAGCTCTGATCATATCACCCCCCTGCTCTAAAACCTTCAGTGATTCCCCACGAGATAAATCCCAAACACCTTCGGGGCCCTCTGCAATAGGATTCCTGGATATCTCCCTCTCTGATCTCAGCTCCAGACAGCCCTGTTGCCTTTTGGGTGCGTGGCCCCGTGTGTTTGGACTGCTCAACATTTGCTGCCCTGGTGCCCTTCCCATGGAGCTCCCCGTCCCCCTGTAGCTCTGCTCCAGCCTTTGACCCTCAGCCTTACCTGTTGGTACTGTCTCAGCCACCGCTGGCTGCCTCCTCGCTGGGCTTGGATCAGCTGCTCGGCGTCCCCCAGGCCCCCTGGCACCTGCTCCTGACTGGGGGAGTCCAGCCCTTTTGTGCCACCATCGAGGCCCTGGGACCTGGACTCCTCACGCCCCTGTCTGAGGCTCAGCGCCCTGCGGAGTCGGCCCTTGGGGGGCTTCCCCCAGGGCTCCTGGAGCTTGCCATAAGGGGATCGGGGACCTCGCAAGGACTGGCTGCGCTGCCCTGTCCCCATAGTTCTGGAGGTGGTAGGCGCAGGACTGCTCGGGTCCCTCGACAGGCCACTGGTCCTCTGAGATGGCCTGGAGTCTCACTCAGCTGATGGGAGCTCACTTGGGGCCAAAGGTTGGTACTGCTGAGGTGGCTGTCATAAACCGAAGGGCAAGCCACATAGGCCGAGTCATCTCTGAGTCACCCTGCCCTCCTCCTCCCCACCCTCTAGGGCAAGGGGCACAGACCAATGGGCCATATCATATTGCCGCCACTTCCTCCTCTAGGCAGCCTTCCTTGACCACCCCACCCCTGAAGACTTTGGCTTCCTCTGAACTCCTGCAGTCCTAACTGTTCAAACCTCTCTATTGACATTGAGCACAAATGGCTCGTGCCCAAAACAGAGATGGGCTTTAAGAAACAGGACAGCCTCCAGGCTGGGAGTCAGGAGGCCTGGGTTTTTCCCAGCGCTAGCTCTGCCCCTACTTTTCTAGCACAGCATAGTGGTTAAGTGCTCAGGCTCTGAGGACCAACTGCCTCTGGGTAAATCACGGCTCTATCACTTGCAGCTGTGTGACCTTGGGCATGCTGCCTCGCCCCTCGGTGCCTCAGTTTCCTCATCTGTAACAGGGAAAAATAACTCAGGTGATGGTGGTGAGGAGGAAATACACAGGGCCTGGCACAGAGCCGGTAGTGGTCATTTTGTGTCTGAATGTCAGTGGCAGAGGTGGGGGGCGGGAGCCTGCTGTCCTGCCCCCTGGGTGTCTGGGCTGCCTGCTGCACAGGGCTCGCTGTCTGGGACCAGGGAAGTGCTGGCTGCAACTGTTAGCTCACCTCAGCCTCCTTCCCTGGGGCCTGGCCTTGCCCTCTGTCCTCCCTCCCAGAGTTCCTAGGTCTTCCTTGGGAGAAGGGACTCTGATGCCTGAGGGCTACAGCAGGGCAGGGAGACAAGGAGCCCTGGGCTGCCCCAAATGTGACCCTAACCTGCACCAGGGCCTCCTTATTCCACTCCTTCACCCCCACCCCCACCAATGATTAACCCACCGACCACCTCTGACCCCACTTTAAAGCCACCGAAGCCCTTAAAGGATCTTCAACTCCCTCACCCCATCATAAATATTCAACTCAAATCCGCAGGGTCTGAGTGCAGGAAGAGCTTGCTGACTCACAAACCTTCAAAAGGCGTGGGGGTGAGTCACTCGCTCTGCATCAAGCCCAGAGCTGCCAAATGCGTACAAACTTGAAATATGTCCGAATTCCAGTGAGGATGAGGTGAAAGTATGCACTATCTTCCTTCCCTCCCTTCTGCCTCCCTGCCCTTGTCTGGCAAGCTCTCCCTCACTTTCCAAGACCCTGTTCAGTGGCACTTCCCCAAGAAGCCTGCCCTGACTCCCTCAGGCTTGGTTCAATGGGCAGTCCCCTCTGCCGACTCCTCAGTGCACACAGTAGGACCGATCGCATAAGTGTGCCTTTTCCCAACAGACCGGGTGTCCCTTGCAGGCCGGGACAGCACCTTTTTCCTCTGTGTTCCAGGACCCAACACAGTAAATCATTGGATTTAAATGCTGCAGACTAGTAGCTACCTATCCCAAAACTCAGTGGCTTAACCTCCACATTTCCACAATTCCTTAGCGTAGATTCATTTCATGCAATCTAAGATGCCATTGATGGAAATGTGGCATTATCTTATATATTATCTTACACACCATTCAGAAAGAATACTCATTGCTGGTTCACCAGACAAAGGATCCCCAGTTCAGAGAGGTTCCAATGTGAGAGAAAAAATGTGTGCCTTGAAACGATGAAACACACTAGTGCCTATTTCCTAAGGCGGTTCTGAGACTTAATTGGCTGATGCCTGGAGAAACGTCTCCTGTCCCACTACGTGGTTTGCTAACAGTCAAGACCCGTCCCTGTACCTGCCTTTCCTCCCTGTAAAATGGGGTCATAAGTCCTCTCTTGCCTTCTCCCAGGGTTGTCCTGAGGTTTAGGTGTACCTGAAGGCTGAGAACAGGTACAGGCTACCCAGATGTTCCTCCTTATTAGTGACTCCACATCCCCATGCTGTTTGGATAATACCTTGCAGTGAGGCCAAGGGGAACAGGGGAGAAGCTCTGTCCTGAGACTCCACAAAGAGAGATTCTCATGTGTGCAGGGACGAGAATGGCAGCCCACCTCTGCCTTGGGGGTGGTGAGAATCCAGGTAGACTCTCTGGAGGAGGTGGTGTTGGAGCTCAGCCTCAAGGAAGGGAGGACGGTTCCTGCAGGTGAGCAGAGCCTGGGCACATGGAAGGTTGACCTTGGGTGGGAGGAGCCTGGAAAGGCAGATGGGAGCTTCTTAGTTTCCTGGGCTGCTATGTCAAATTCCACATGATAGGTTGGCCTAAACAATGGGAATTTATTGTCTCATGATTTGGGAGGCTGGAAGGCTTGCTTATTTCCAGGGTCACTAGCATTTTGGCTGGCCCGCACTCCTCAGGTTCCTTGGTCACGTGGCAATGTGCATGGCCAGGTCTTCTCCCTTCTCTTCCAGGTTCCATGTCCCAGCTTCTAGCTCCTCCCCGTGGCTTTCTCTCTTATAAAGCCTCTGGTAAAATGATTAAGATCCATCATGATTCAGTTGGCTGCACCTTACCTAAAAATAGCATTGTCAAAAGGTGCTATTTACGGTGAGTTTACACCCACAGGAGTGGGATGCAGGTGAAGAACAGGTGCTTTTCTCTGGGGTACATAATTCAGCCTGTCACAGGAGCCCACTCCCTGGGGCTTCAAGAGCCAGGAAGAGGAATTTAACTGAGCCTGGGAGGGATGGAGCCTGCTCCCTGCTTCCGAGAGCCCTGTGGTTTCACTTCGCCGGTACAAACACTCCAGAGGTTTTCCCCATTTCTCTGATGAACAAACAGGGGCTCAGAGAGGTGAAGCGATTTGCCCAAGGACACACAGTCAGTAGCGGGTCTTGAATCCAGCCCAGCAGAGTCAGGCCAGCAAACAGTCTTCAGCAGATAGGCATTCAGCTCTCTGTGGGCTGCACCTGGGTCTCAGTGCCCCAAAGGATGACCAGACCCAAGCCTAATGGCCAATACCACTACAGCGTCTCCTTGAAAATAAGGTACCCACCAGCGGGTGGGCCAGAGGCTGTGCAAATATACCTATTTAATTTAAATTGCTTGTATATATTTCAACTGATGATTTACCTTTATTGTTTTCCTGGGCAGCTCTTACAAGACGGTACATTTTGGGGGAACTAGAATATGTCCACTTTGGTTTTCACTTCCTCTCCGGAGGCTGGAATGCCAGGCTGTCAGCTTCCACACCAGACCTTGGCCGTCTTATCCCTTGGAGAAATCAAAGGGACGGATAAAAAATAATAATGCATGTGAATACTCTCGCTGTCCTGATTTTGTGATAATCAGGGTAGGCTAAACATTCGCTATATTAAAAACCACGCATGTGTCCCCAGACCTAGTTTTTCTCCCTAGGTCTGGTTTTTAGAATGCTGGTGATAAACTAAGCCTGATTTATTATATGATCATCCTGTATGGGAAAAGACTGTAACTTTGGGAATCTTTGGTCAACCTTAAGAGATATAGCAGGGGGATGGATGTGGCCCGGGTGTTTGGGCATCCGTCTGCCATATGGAGGGACCTGGGTTCGATACCCGGGATCTCCCGGTAAAAATTAAAAAAAAGAAAAATATAGAAGGTGCATGGGCCACCAGGCCCCCGAGCCACGCAGCAAGATGATGACATAACAGGAGAGTGACACAAGAGAGAGCCAAGACAAGACGCACCGAAAAACCAGGAACTAAGGTGGTGCAAGCTGTAAGACACCTCTCTCCCACATCAGAGGTTCTGAGGATTGAATCCCAGTGAAGACAGGAGAAGGATGAGAAGAGAGGGCAGGAAGCAGACACAGATCGTTGCCCAGTAAATGGACACAAAAGCAGCAAAAACGGGGGTGGGGGGGAGAGTGGATATAAGTGAATAAATAAATAAATCCTTAAAAAAAAAAAAAAAATAACGCTAGTCACTGAATGCTCCCATGTTCTGAGGCCTTGCTGAGTGCCAGGCTCCAGTGCTAAGGGCTTCATGAGTCCCAGATCGCTTTTTGTTCCCAGGGCTCTCTGGGAAATTAGGCAGGATTATTCTAAATTTACAGACAATTGAGCCCAAGAGGAAAGTGGTCAGAGAGCTCTTGAATTTCTTTTACATCTGCAGAGTCTGATGACTACTGACATGCCCCTTCTAGCCTGAGCTTGTTTCCTTATCTGGAAAATGGGGCCAAGCAGGAGCAGGTCCAGCCAGGGTGTCCCGAATTTCCCTTGTTAAAAAACACCAATTGCTGGGCCCCACCACAAGCCCACGCATCACACAGTTCTGGCCAGAGGCCTGAGAAGCCTCGGGGACCCTTATGTTGTGGGAAAACTTAAAAAACAGTTCGAATTTCAAACCAAAGTCCTTCCTTTGAAATCTGAATCCTGCACATTCTTGCCTTCTTTTTTCCAGGTGTGGCTCAAGGCAGCTGGTAGAGCAGAAAGAGCACAGCCTGAGGCTCAGGGGACCAGAAGTCCAGGCCGGGCTCTGCCCCTGACTAGCTTTGTGAATCGAGGGAAACCATTTCCTTTCTCTGAGCCTCAGTGTTCACACCTGCAAAATAGGCCTGGCCTCCTTGCCCACCTCCTAGGCTTGTTGGGAGAACCAGAGGAACTGGGCTCAGAGCCGGGAAGAGGCACTTCCCCTCCTTTGCCCGGCCTGGAATGGACCCTGGCGTCCTGGAGAAGGGCTGGAGCAGCAGTGAGGAGTCTTCAGAGACCTGAGATTAGGGCAAGTGGGCACCAAAGCAGGTGTTGGAGAGGGTGGAAATTGCATGCTGACAACAGCTAAGGGGCTGGGCTGAGGGTAGGTAAGAGGGTCTGTTTTGGGGTCACCCTGATAAAACTGGGAGCACTTTGGGGGCAGCTAGTCCATGCCTTTGCTTCTCAGGGGCACCATAGGAATGGGATGAAGATTAAGAACATGTTTATTTCTGGGATACATAATTCAACCTATCACAGGACCCATTCCCTAGGACACGGAAAACAGAAGAGGGCAGATCTCATAGTTAACTCAAGGCAGAGGGAGGCTGAGACATCTGCAGCCTAAAAAAGATAGGGGAGATGCTCGAGTGAAGCCAGACATGGCTGGCAGAAAGTCTCACCATCTCGTAGAGAGCCTGCAGTGAACTCCAAGGGCCCAGTGGAACTGTCCAGACTTGAGTGACCAGAGCAGGAAGTGACAGAAAAAGTGACAGAAAAGCCAGGGGTAGGGGTGTTCCTGGGGGAGGAGGCAACAGGGACAAAGGAGTCTTGGAACTGAGTGTGTGTGTGGGAGCTTTGGGATTTAGGCTCTGAGCTGGTGAGTTGGTCACCAGGTAAATCCATAAATTCCAATTCATAAGCTGCAACGGGATGGCCATGGACAAAGGCACAGGGCCGCCTCATGCAGTTGTCCAGGTTGTACACTGCACAAAAGCTCCCGGCTGATGCGGCAAGCGGGGACTGCAATGCAACTGGAGATTTGCTTACTCCAAGCTTGCTCCTTTTTTGTGCTGGCATGGTGCCTCTACTTCCTGCAGCGCCTTAGCACAAAGGTGCCCCGGGGGCTTGATCCCCCAGAGAGGCAACTTTTCCTAATTGTCACAAAGGCACGGCATAGGCCAGTGGTGGTCTGGGAGTCCTCCCAAGAGTCTGGGTGGAACAGCCTGGATCCCTTGAGGGCCTGGGTAAAGGGCAGCATATCAAAAAGTCTAGAAGAGTTATCCCCGAATATCACCCTCCACCCAGCAAATTCCTCCTCCTCTCCCTCCAGAAAGCTCAGAAGAATAGAAGACCCAGCTCCAGCCTGTGGAAAAGGGGCCTGTCCACTGTTAAAGATTTAACCCTGAGGACTTTCTGGCAGTCAGGCTATCTGAGGCTCTAGCTGTTAGAACTGGGTTAATAAAAATAAATGTGACCTTATTTTGTCATCACAGGGGAGGGGTGGGGGAAGGGGATCTGGGAATCTGGGTTGACAGTGTGACACCTCAGGCCAGAGCACAGAGAGCTGGGCTGTTTCTGGGCTGGAGGTGACTGCTTTTGGTGGAGGATTTGTGGCTTTGTTGGGGGGGGGGCATCCTTCTGGATGCTTCTGATCATTCAAGCCTCCTCATTCCTAACTGCCCCTGGCCTCCCTGCTGCACCTGCTCAGGTTGTGCTTCCAACTTGCAGGTGGCTGCCCTCACTGCACCCCACAGCTATGACCTTCCTGCCTTTGCTTGGGCATTTCCCCATGTGGGATCCTTTTTACCAATATCTTCACCTGATAAACTCTCAATAATCTACCTATATCTCCCTCTGCTCCCCAATGATTGTTTCAGTTTCCTGAGCTTCTCAAGCAAATACCATGCAATAGGTCAGCTTAAACAATAGGAATTTATTTGCTCAAAGTTTTGAGACTAAAAGAAAGTCCAAATCAAGGCATCAAGGTGATTCTTCCCGAAGGCTGGCATTCTGGGGCTGGCTGCTGGTGATCCTTGG